>JBBIGC010000036.1:11351584-11367118 GCA_037576955.1 Lepidarchus adonis
ACACACACACACACACACACACACACACACACACACACACACACACACACACACACACACACACACACATATATAATATATATACACAAACAAACACAAATTTATTCTGGTATTAGTTGCATATACTGTACTTTCTGATTCTGAGTATGAACTACATAACTCTGTCTGCAGTTTTGGGTTTTAACTGACTACCTGCAGTGACACTCCTCTGTAGAAATTGCTATAGAAATGCTTTACTAGCTTTTGTACCCAGAAACCTCAGGCTCCACTTTCTTACAAATACAGACTGCACAGAAACTTACAAAGCATGTCGTCACTACTGCAAAACAAATATCCTAATTCCAAACCAGCAACTTTTTCCCCCTGGTTTTGACTTTTAGCAAGAAACGTCATGCTGTGCAGACCTTGGTTTCGATTCTGTTGCTCCCACAGATAAAGCTATAAAAGGTTTAAAGGCCATAAAAAGGGCAAAAAACACATGTTTGTGATGGTCACAGCATTGGCTCTTGGAACAAGGCTCTCAGACACGTAAGATTGTGAGAAAAGCATGAATTTTTCTGCTGATGCAGAAAGACAGAGCAGGCGTAAAGATAAGGTGTGCTGACGTCAATGGTCTGGATTGTATTTCACCTAAGATTCTTAACAGAAGATTAATCTGTTCTGCTCTCTCTCTTTTATGCGCAGACTGCAGCTCCAGCTGCTGTTTCTTCTTTCACTTTAAAATCTGATTTGACCATTATGGCCATGTGAGACCTATACACATTGAGTCGGTTAACAGGCAGAGTTGGACCATTACAATGGCACACACTGCCCAGTTACCTGATGTGTATCTTCTCCATTTATGCTTGTGATGCTTATCATTCCCATCATAACCAACCACCCCCACTCCAAAATGACAATGGACCGCTTGAATAATTTACTTATGTGATTTACTTACATATTAACTTCTGGTCTTTTCAGCTCCTTTCGTCATAAAACTTTAATCCAATATGTTCATTATTTCTATTATTTTCAGTGTTTGTTTTATGTATACAGTAAGTAGACTGTTATTTAGACAGTGTCACTCCAAGCATTAGCTCGACTTACAAATTAATCATGGTCTATTTTACAGATTCTGGTGAACTTTATGGTTTATCACGAAAGTAATACCAACCACATAACACATATACACACATAAATTCTGGAATCAGAAAACTCCAGAGGAAACAAAGACTTTTTTAAAGGTTAAAAGAGTATTTTGATGGGAGTAATTGAAATCAGATAGGTAAGCGATCTGCCCACAGACTGACAATAGAAAGACCTGTATTTCAGTTCATTTTCAAGCTTTACTTGAACAACAATTGTGGACCAGTTTTGCTCAATGATCAATTTCAATTATCTTTAAAATTTTCGACTTTTCCATGCTGGCCCGCACCCGCACCCTCGCCCTTTCTCTTTATTTATTTTAAAATAATTTTTCATCTTTTTCCATTCTGTCTTTAAAAATTAAGGAAGGTTAACAAAAAATGCCTGAAAAAAAGTGATGATTCAATCTAACTTCCAATGCTATGCAGATGACACATAGTTATATGTTTCAGCAAAGCCTGACAAGAAACACCAGCTGTTTCTCGGGTGTAAATGAAGAATGTGTAAAGGACATTAAACAGTGGATGCTTCTAAACTTCCTACTGTTAAATTCTGAAAAGACAGAAGTACTCATAATACAAGCAGTTTGATTACACAGTAATTCTGGACGGATATTCTAATTTATCTTGTCTGTGAAAGACCTTGGTGTGATTATTGTCCCCAGTGATTATTGTCCCCATTTGAAATGTGTTTTGAGATGCGTTATTAATTTACATAAGTAACAACAATGCTATTAGGGCTGCAACAACGAATCGATTAAATCGATTAAAGCCCACCCAAAAGGGGCCTAATGACGCCAATGGGTAAGGGAACAGCAGGGAAAGTCACTACTTCTGTTCCGTTTTGAAGTGAGGAACGTAATGTTGGTGCTGGTGTTTACTAGTTATGACAGGTTAGCGTTAGCTCGTTAATAACTGCTGTAAGTATTAAAGCAGGGTTGCTATAGTTACTTTGCACTTTGCATCGCAAGACTAAAGACCTGTTTTTATCCACTCGCCTTTTTTTTAACTGTTCATTTTTCAATCTGTTGTCATGTATCGCTAAGTAAGAAAACGCCTTTCTTACTCAGTAATTTTGTCTCGTTTCCAAATATCTAAAACATCTTAAATCAAGATTACTAGACAAGAAAAATGGTATGAGAAAATTAAGTGATGCTTAAAACGTCTGATTGAGATTATCTCATTAAAAAAATTCTTACCCCATTGGCAGATAATAATTTTAAAGTTCATTTTAAGCTGTTTAAATGTGAATATAATTGAATTATATTATTATAAAAGCTCAAGGAGCAACATGTTTGTGCACGTTCCAAAGATTTGAGTTCTGTTTTTGAATAAAGTGTTAGAAATGAATGCTTAAAAAAAAAAATCAGATTCATAGATTAATCGAAGAAATAATAATAATAATAATAATCGACAGATTAATTGATTATTGAAATAATCGTTAGTTGCAGCCCTAAATGCTATTGGGTCAATAGAGCAGAGAAACTGTTACTTCAGCTTCAGGGCTTCACTTCTGTTTCCCTTTGTCACTTGGCAAGTTGCACTAGCATCGAACTACAACTGCTCTATTTTCACATACCAGACACTATAGTCCATAATGCATTGCACAGCTAACTCATTTTAACCCTGTATATACCAGAGGAATTATAGAGCATTTTGCTCCTGTCTGATCTAATTTATTGTTAAGGATGGTTCAGTGAACAGTAGATATTGGCAGGGATGCGCAATTCTGCACACTTGGATAAGTCTTTCCACCTTTTAAAAGAAGCTCTACAGTTAAAAGTAAAAATAAAAATAAAAAGTCTGTTCCGTCAATGTTCGAAAAGCCAAAGGCAAACTTTAGATTTAAATGTGGTTCTGTCTTGTAGCTAGTTGGGAAGTTCAGCTTTCATTCAAGATTAGAGTCAGTAAATTAATGTTAATGAATTTAAATATCAGCATATCAATTATTGTATCGCATGAGCAAGGATGACAATATATCACCATATCGATATTTTGTCACACCTCTAATGTTCATGGTGTTCTTGGTTCATATCATCTTACAGAAATGAGCAGTAAAGCTTCATCTTCATTATTGAAGAAGAGTCCCCAGACAGCACAACAGTGAGGTCTCTAATGCTAGCACAGCACAGGCGTCTGCTGGCTTGAGGTCAACATTCTCCTCCAAGCGTGTCACCATGTCCAATGTATTTGCATTAGTGACATTTTAAAAAGAGACATGGCTAGCTTCATGTGACTCGGAGGAAGCACATGCTTGTCCTCAACCCCCCCCAGTGTGGGTGGTATCATGTGATAGGGGCAGAAACCTGACATGTGGGTGGAATTGAAGAATTGAAAAATAGAAATAAGCCTGAAAAAGAGTGATGATTCATATGTGAATCAAGCTAACGTTAGCGCTACACCATCTAACATCATTCTCAAGACAAAACTGAACAAGTGAAATGACTAAAGCACTAGAAATAAAGAAAATTATGGACATAAAGTGAGATATGTCACACCATACTATGCAAGTATTGCATTTTATCTGCTTTACATGTACACAAGAGTAATGAATAAACATTTATAAAAAATGAGATGCTTACCTCATAATAAATGTGAAATGCTAATTACATCTGAACATGAAAGAAATATGGAAATAAATACAAATGTTCATTATGCTTGAATATTTGTAACAGACCTGAACCTGCATGAAAAATTAACTTAAATTGCTCACTAACAGCCAGTCATTCAATTATGTATGTATGTTATTTTAATGGGGTGGGTGATTATCCATAACACAATGTGTAGGTGTCCTCACAGGAAACTGTGCTGCACTGTTCCTATTACTATAAGAGTCATCAATAACATTTTGTACAACAGTGAAGTGTACACAGTGCCCCACAACGAAATGTGACCTCTGCATTCAACCCATCACACGTGGAGCAGTATCAACAGCGCCCGGGGAGCAGTTACCTCAGAAAAGAAGAAAATAGAAGATTAGACAAAAAGATAAAAAAGAAGGTAGAAGAAGATAAAAGAAAAAGATTTTTAAAATGAGGTGGAAGAAAATAAAAGAAGATAGAAGATAAAAGAAGATAAAAGAAAAACATAAAAAAGAAGATAGATGAAGATAGAAGATAAAAGAAGATAGAAGAAGAAGATAAAATAAAAAGATAGAAAAAAATAGAAGATGAAGAAGACAAAGATGATAGAACACAAAAAAGATAGAAGAAGAATGATTTCTAAAAGGTTACAGATTTTTACAGAGTGGCCCTCTGCTGGAATGCACCTCAAATTTATCTGAAGGAGAAATGGTGTTCATGTTATGAGTTGCCAGTGTTTCCAGGTGTCCTGGCGTGTGGGCTGATGGATGCAGTCTGTGCTCCCCCCGGCCTGGATGATTGGTCTGACCGGTGACCTGTGTGAGTCAGGCGGCCGCCATATGACCTAAACACCAGGCGCAGGTTAAGTGCGAACTCTCCTCAAAATGGTGCACGGGTTACGGAAGCTTTTGTCAAGGCTGGTAAATAAATCCGGAAACAGGCTGCATCCCGTTTGTCAAACTGAGCCCTTGATGTAAGTGTCCTTCTTCCCCGTTGACGGATTTCCACTCCTGAAATTTGTCACAGTATGTTTTTTACTCATTTTTCTAGCTTGTGGGTTTAATATTAGCGTTAATGTATCGTAACATGCGTCAAGAGTGAGTCATAGACGGAAGTACCAGAGAGACTTCAGTCATTTTTCTAAATAAAACAATGTTCAGACTCAGATAATAAATAAAACGGTAACAATGTAAGTTATTTATTCTTTCTGTGCAGCCTGGTACCAAACGACTCACGAACCAGTGGTCTGCGGCCCGGGGGTTGGGGACCGCTGGCTTAATGGAAATACTGCCTGACGAATACATGCAGGGGCTCCTAAGAGCTACAGACCCTGGTGCATTTGTGACAGCTGTGTGTGTGTGTGTGTGTGTGTGTTCTGAGATCAGTGATGTATGTGAGGAAGGGCCTGTGTGTAAATCTAAACACACACACATTGATCTCAGCGCACATACACATACACACAGTGCAACCTGGATCTGCCAGCCATGCCTCAAAGCTTCCGTCATCTGTCTTACTGACGGCTCCTTGAGGAATTCCATCCTGCTGCAAGGCCTTCTCTGCTGGTCTAACTTCTCTCATCTCCTCTTCTAAACTGCTATGAAAAAGACCTTTGAGGAATCACCATTGTCCTAAAGCTTAACAAAAAGACAACAATAAGAGCTTTGGTTTAAATACTCAGTAGATCAATATGAAGCAAAGTCAGATCAAACAGCAGCCAACAGTTTCACAGCAGATGTAATGTAAAGAATATTAAATGCAACCCTATAGAAACATTTACTAACTTGGATATCTGTACGGGCGATGATAAGAACCAATGATTGCAATGTCCGCAATACAAATATAGACACATTTACTCTCCAGAAAAGAACACTATGATTTTGCTTGGTTGCCTAGCGTTCAATTCAGAAAAATAGCATGTTTCTAAATATATATTTTATAAATAAGATCTATAGAGATCTTATAAAAATCTTGCCATTAATATAACATGTCATAGTGCACTCGTCGTTTTGTTTTCAACCTCTTTCCGGCAGAAAGCAGCACACTTGGTTAATTAATGTGCGAGGGCACCGGTACTTCTTCCGGCTGGGGTGTGGCGTGGGTGCGAACATGTACTTCTGTTTATGTTCCCCTTTGCACTTGGGCCCCATCATTCCGACCTGTGCCGGTGTGCATTCCAGTGTTATATGTAATTTATTACAAAGAGCAATACATTTACGCATATAAAAATTTTATAAAAATGATAATTTATACATATGTGTTGAGTAGGCTACACAGTATTGATATCAGTACCAAAACTGGGTATCAGCAAATTCATAACCACTGCTTGTAATAACTTTCTTTGAGAGAGAATTTAGGGACATGTATACACGTATGCTTAATATCATCACCATTCTGAACAATCCAAACCTTGTACATTTCTGAAAAATATTTCATATCAAACCTGCCTGAATGATCTCAGCTACAAAATGATACAGAAATTTTGATTGGTGGAATTCCCTGGGTCAGCAGACTGACATGAGGTTATGTGATAACATTGGTATTGGCTTGATGTCACTGTTGGAGTGGAGGGGGGAGGATTAAAAATGGTGATTTGAAAGTGGAAGCAGATGTAGCATGTGGTGCTAATGTTTGAAGGCGAAACCCTGTGGCTCAGCCATGTGTAAGTCCCCCTCTCTTCCCACGTCACGGTTGCGCTCTGCTTGCGTCAGCGCACACCAGTCATCCTCAGAGGACCCCCTCCTCCTCCTCCCATCATTACTCCTTCACCTGCCCCTCTGCTTGACGCTCCAGGGGATTGAAACCCCTCCCTGTGTGATAACGGCACTGAAACAAAGACTGTGGGAACCGATTCAAATGACTTTAGAGACACGGAATGATGCTCTTTAATGGTCCTTTCATGCTCTGCCAGAGCCAATTAAGAAAATCTGATTTTCGCACTGAGTGTGCAATAATCTGTCCAGAGTGATCTGCAAAGACCGTAAAGGGCTGAAACGCTGGGATGTAAGCACAGCAGAACACTTCTTTCTACAGCAGCCAAAATGGCTAATGATATGATGATATGGCTGTAACAACACACAAAAGATAACATATGCTTTTCCAAGCTTACCCTCCAGCTGTTAAAAATTAAATTGTAAGATTTTATTTTTAAAAAATAATAAAAACACCAACTGTAACTGACCAGTTGAGTAACTGACCAGTGATTAACAGGGTAGAGACGGCTGACAAATTGTTCAGGACAACAAAATGCAACTATTCACTGCAATTCAATAGTTCCTCATGTGCCACATGACTACTAAATAATAATAAATATTAGCTTTAATATCTGAATATTCTTGATTATTCTATAAGAACTACATTTTAATGCCAAATGGATACAGATTCTCAATTGAACATAACACTTATATTATTAACTTTTTAATTTATTTTTACTTGTGCTACTGTATAAATTCTATGTATTTATGTATGCTTTTAATGACATTTACGGCTCAACAAACAATTGTGCTCGCATCAGTGAATAGGGAATAGATTAAAAGGGAATATATTTCAAATAACATAAAAAACATTTTATTAAACTCACTCACAGCTATGAAATAAGTAGCTAATATGCTCTCATTTACAGTCAAAAGTTTGCAAACCCTTACTCAAATTACAACTGTAAAGGGTTGTGAACATAAGTACACATCCTATACAGAGAATACACATTTGCACATTGTGATGATTAATTACTGTTTATTAAATATACTCTGAATATTTTTACTTAAAATTGTGACAGCACAGGTTGTGGCACATTAAAAACAGTGATTCTGGTTGGTTCTAGTGCAAGATTTATAAAGATTTTTGAATGTAAATAATTTAATATGATCAATATGACCTGAATTTATATATTTTTACAATTGTATATACAATGAAATGTGGAATTAAATGATGTCAAAAACTACTAACTAAAATGAATTTTAGTTTAATTTTCACATCTGGGATTTAAAGTCAAATATATTAATGAGTAATATACTGCATCTAGTACATATATTACTTCCATTATGACAACTCCTGGCTACTATACACCTTTTATTATTGTGCATTTTTTCTTTTCATTGTTATTTTTTGCATACTGCCATCTTTCACCACATCACAGCACTTTACAACATATTTTTCTTAATTTGACATAAATTTATGTGTCTATCTATTAAGTGGTTCGCCAATTCAATTTATTATCAGTTTCTAAAATTCAGCATATAGACACTTTTTTGTTTATTGTATGTTTGGATTTACTGTTATTGTGCAGCACTTTTCATTTTAAATATGCTACATATATATATATTTAAGTTTTGAGCAGACAGCTTAAAATTTCAGCACTCCAAACACCTTTCCCAGTTCCTGCTCATTACACTGATAAATATACACTACATACACTTAACACAGATAAGGTAGACAAACAGATTAAGGATCATGAAATAATGAAATATCTTATAAAAGGTTATGGGTTAACAACGCACCATTAAACTTAAGCATACTTTCAGTGTTTCAAACTGCAACATCTGTCACGCTCTGCTGTATTCTTTCAACCAGATGGTGCTTGGTGTATATTAGCCCCCACTTACGTCAGTGTGCAGACAGTAAAAAAAATATTATAACCTTAAAGAGCCAAAGCAATGGGAGACGGGTTTGTCCAAATGCTATTTACTGCTATGATCAAAGCTGAGTTACACAACATAAACTCCATTTATGCTCCCCACATAACTCCAACCATAAACCTCAAGCCAAACTCTTCTAGTTGTAAATCCTTTGAAACTTAATGAAGAGCTGATTCAGAATGTGACTGATAAAGCTAAACATTTCAGATGTTTATTTGAGCTTTTCTGAGGAAACCTTTGAGCCAGATTAGCTTCAAGCTGCATACAAAGTTCTGAAGAAACAATTTTGTGACAGTAATTACTAAGGAAATCATCAACAGTAGAGTGATAGTGCAGTATTTCTATCAACCCATCCAACAGTCTTACACTAGCTAGTAAAAGGATCATCACTTTCAATACACATTAAAATACGTATAGTTATTCAGTCATTCTGGAAACACTGAACACTTTCTGAATGCCACCCATGCAAGTGGACACAATCACCCACATGGAAGCAAAGCCAAATCCAGGACATCACTCAACTTTTACAGATTTTTACAATAATTCTACTACTAATAATAGAATGAACTCTGAGAGTAAGGCTAGCCATTACAGCTACAAAATGCTTAATATATACACTTACTTACGCCCAGCCCTGGGGTTCACTTACTTATGCCCAGCCCCGGGTTTCACTTATTACGCCCAGCCCCAGGGTTCACTTACTTATACCCAGCCCCAGGTTTCACTTATTACGCCAAGCCCTGGGGTTCACTTACTTATGCCCAGCCCCAGGTTTCACTTATTACGCCCAGCCCTGGGGTTCACTTACTTATGCCCAGCCCCGGGTTTTACTTATTATGCCCAGCCCCAGGGTTCACTTACTTATACCCAGCCCCGGGTTTCACTTACTCACGCCTAGTGCTGGGGTTCACTTACATATGCCCAACCCCCGGGGTGCACTTACTCACGCCCAGCCCTGGGGCGCACTTACTTACGCCTAGCTTCGGGGTTCACTTACTTATTCCCAGCCCCAGGGTTCATGTACTTACGCCCAGCTGCGGGGTTCACCTACTTATGCCCAGCTCGGGGTTCACTTACTTACACCCAGCCCCAGGGTTCATTTACTTACACCCAGCCCCAGGGTTCATTTACTTACACCCTTAGGCAAATACACTAATAATTTGTTTAATAAAGAAATGAATAAATGAATATGTAGAGAAAATCAAAGACTCTGGGTCTGAGTTCCTCCTAAAAGGAAGAGGGTCTGAATAACACCAGTTAATTCTCTTTGTTAAAGACTAAAATACCTGAAAAAGTGAACAAAGTCAGACGGATCAGGAGTGTGAACATGGAGGACTGACAGAATCATAATTCAGTTTCATTTAATGTTGCTTTTTATGACACAAATTGCCCTAAACCTCATTAAGACAGAGCTTCTCAGAGCTACATTTTCAAGTAAGAATACACGCTAAGAGGAAGTTTCTCCAAAAATAGTTTACTCAACCAAAAACATTTAATGCAAAACAGGATTTTAACTTTAACTTTTTTTTTTTACTTTTAGCTTTCAGTTCATTTCCATTGAGTATCACTGTTTTTAAGTCAACAAGCGTTGAAAACGTGTATAAGCTTACACTGTTTATGCCTGCTCAGACTATAAACTTATTTACACAATATTTATATTGTATTATCACTGATTCAAACAGCAGTAAAAAATACATGAAGTGAATCCCTTCTTCTTGTTAACATTAAATAAAAGCATTTTGTCCCTGCCTGATACGCTTGGTATAAAAGACCATATGAAAAGCAGTGATGAAAAAATTGAGTGGCTCCTTTTCTCATGTAAATTGCTCTTCATTCAGCTCTTGTATCAAAATAATTAAAAATGTTCCAGGTTCCTCATGACCCAAAGTGAAAAGGTGAATAGGAACTAAGAAAGAAGAAACCCCCCTAAAAGCTTGAAAAGGTTTCTTTCATTTCTAAGCCCACATTAACTACTGCAGGTTGATGTGGCACCAATCACGAGAAAATGCTCACAGTATTCAGGACCTGACCTCAATGCCACCCACCCACTCTGGGCTGAACTAGGAATGCATTGAAACTGGTTCAAAGTCTGAAAATGGATTTTAAAAGCATTTTCAGTTTTTGTCAGCAAGAGAAATTAAACAGGTCTCCTTCACTCTGTAATGACCAACAGTAGTGTAGAATGTCATTTATTCATGTATTCATTTTTTGAGCTGCTAATCCCTACCTAGGTTCGCAGGGGTGATGGAGTCTATCCCAGTGCTCATAGGGCACTAAGCACAGAAATACGCTGGATAGGTTGCCAGTCCATCGCCGGGCAAATACGCAAACACATGACTGTATATCTCCCAATAGTAGCCCCGGCGTTTGTTCAAAAAATTATTGGGATGGCCCAGCGTTTAACAGAGACAGGCTTTTGTTGGAGACGGGCTATTATTCTCCTCACAGACGGAATGGTGATGGTATTTATGGCCACAAAATGTAGGCACCCCAAAATGCAGCTTCTTTGCCTGAATGCACTTTTGCGTATGTTACCGCAGTTTGAATGTTAAATGAAATGACCGTTTCCTTCTCATCGCTCACACTACATTACCCTGTGGAGTTATGATTGACGTGGAGACGAAAGGGCAAAATGTATAAAGAAATTTCCTTTAGACTTTCTCCCTTCCTCAATAGCATTCGACAATAAAACAGTTCTGATACGAAAAGGTATTTACAGTATGATTCACTGAAGGAGGGCGGAGCCCAGGTGGTGCGAAAAGAGTATTGATGTATGGAAAGTGCGGTGGGTCATTGGAGATCAGCGTTTACTACAGACCGGCGTTTACTACAGACCGGTGTTAACTACTGACCGGCTACTACATCTCTTCAAACCCGCCGTTTATTGGAAACAGGTGTCAATAAGAGATGGGCCACTTATAGAAGGTATACAATATATTAAGTTTTTGTTCAAGACTTTTCTGAGCATCTGTAGGATGTACTGAAATGCCAATAATGAGTCAGCAGTCACATGACTGCTATTCCAAAATGTAACGTCATACCGAGCAGAAGGTTATAGCAGTAAATGAGGGTCTAACCCCATATAATTGCATAGAGCTTAGGAATGAGCTCATATCGCTGCTTTTGGAACAAAACCTCCATATCTTCATTTTTTAACAAATTAATACAAATTATCACATTAACCTCCATTATACGTTAAGACGTTTTTTATCGTTTCTTGTAAAGTTTCGGTTTTGGAGATACAAGGTTTTCGTCTGATGGTGTTTGAGTGGCCAAGTACTTGTATGACATCACAGAATTACTTAACATAAGCCAGGTTAGAAGTTTTTCATTCCAATTTTAGGAAAATTTGAAATAAACCTGTTTTGTATGACATGTTTTTGCTATGTATCTGTTTGCGTGTGGTATAAGAGCTCCTGTTTGAGCAGTTTGAATATAGCAAACAATCTGATTAAACTAAAGACAACAGAAAAAGGGGGTACCTCTGCTAATAGAAATGTCCTGTCATTCACATGGCATTTGAAACTAGTTTACATCACTATAAATGGGTCGTTTGCTCATGCCCCAATTTATTCCTTCCAGAGCTTCAATCACAGCCTCTCCACCTGTTCTGCTTTAGCAATAACGCAAGCCCATGCATGACTTCACCTCTCACTGATGCATACAAATTCACTTTCATGTCCTAATAACTTTTCTCCTGCATGGTGCAGAACGGGGGGACATGTCATAGCCTGAATATCCTCAATAATTCAAAGCTAAGTGTGTTCAGGTTGTTATAATGGCTCATATACAGAATAGTGACCAGGTTTATTGACTGATAATAGCTAAGTGATCATGTGAATCTGTCCCACTCTATGTAAATGAGATGTTACCAGAAGATCGTCATGGCAGTGAAGAGAAAAGTGAAGCTCTTCCTGCGGTTGCTATGGAATGAGTCCCTCTAGTGTTCACAAGGTAAAAACTATCAAAGCTTACGGCATAAACATGCCACAGACAGGAAACTAGGGCTGGGTGGTATAGTTAGAAAATCAAAATGCTTTTTGGACAAATGTCGGGTTTTAAACCTTTTTAAATGGCAATTGCAATATACAAGAGGTAGCCAGACAGACAGACAGACAGACAGACAGACAGACAGATAGACACATAGACAGACAGACAGACAGGCAGACAGACAGACAGGTAGACACATATATACATAGACAGACACAGATACATAGACAGACACATAGACAGACAAGCAGACAGACAGATACATAGATACATAGACAGATAGATAGACAGACAGAAAGATATACAGTACTGCGTAAAAGTCTTGGCAGTTATGCAAATTGTTTGTTGTCATTTATCTCAGTAGCACATGGCAGCAAAAAATGCCATTTGAATAAATGCAAGCAAAGAAAAAAATATATTAAAAAAAAAAAAAAAATCAAAATTAGTTTTATGTTTAGATTAGAAAGCAGTTCATGATTTTTTGGTTAGAACAGTTTAGTGATTCCCACTCAGTGCTTCCAGCCATTACATGGATGTTTGAAACCCTCTCAGTAGCATTTACATATCGTTGGATATTGATATATAACACACACACAAACCTACACACCCGCATGCAGTATTTATATATAACATTGTTTGTCCAGCACGTCCCACAGGATATCTTTCCACTGGTAAAAGCTATTACTACTAGGCTGAAGGAGTTCATCATGTGGTCAGAGTATTACTTTCCAAAGGGATGTTTGGCTTGGCATAAATGAAGCCAGGTTTTACTGTCAAAAGTTTACACATCACACACAAATGCAATTACGGTGTGTGTGCTCTTCAGCTCAATCCCTGTGTATACTATCCATGGTGCAAGGCTTCGTATTCAAGTTAAAGGCTTTAATGATATAGCAGTAAAATAGCATGTCTGCTCACTGAAAGACATTAAAAGCAGCAATAAATTCTGTCATGAACACGGGGAACATGGCGAAAAACAGCAGAGATGCTTATTTCCAATCACAATATTCCATTTTAGATGAATTAGTCTCACAGTAGAAACACAGGCTGCTTTTCGGAGTAGTTATGGAGAAGTGACCGGGAATGATGCAATTTGGAAGTGAGTCTGTCGCTCACGTCATCGCTTCATGTTCAGTCACATGGAACACGTTGCTTGGGCTTCAGGGAGATGGAATTATCATATTGGCACAGTCTCCAGCACCAAGCTACCGGTCTTCTGAATCTGTGAGGTGAGGCAGCAGCCATTGAAATGAATAGGCAGGCTAATCCATAGCTGTCCCTGTGCAAATTGGATTCTCCGTGATTCAACGACACAGCACATGCTTGAAAGACACCATGCGGTTGTGACTGGAGTGAAGGAATAAATGAACAAATCAAGATGAACCAAGTTTCCATCAAGTTGACTGCAAGCTAGGAATGTGTAAATGAAACAGCACAAGATAAAAATTTAAGTTTAAGTTTAAGCACAATATCTGTTCTTCATTGTAATATTCCAACAAACCATATATAAATATTATATTGTCAATATAATGTAGATCAGACTTCATGCCAAAATTGAACATCAAATGAAATGTTTTGTTAATTTTCTAAATGAAAATAAGTACAGATCCTCTTAATATGGTATTTTCTGCATTTAACTGCACGATTTCTATTCATTTGCTGAGTTTAATATAATGTTAATATATAAACTGAAACTTCACAGGTTGATTTATTTAGACATGTGCTTTTAAATGTCAGATATGGGCAAAAATGTTCATAATTACTGTTAAAAAAAATTTAGCTTTTATGTAATATAGCCCTTGTGATTGAGGGTGGTACACTTGAGCAAGATACTGCTTCCACCTGTAGACGCACTAATGTATTGTGGGGGCATGTTCACTTTCAATTAATGATTGATTCCTATGTGCAATGTTTAAAGCTGTAAATAACCAAACTCCACAACTAAAAACTTGTAAAAATCCATATGTGGTGGGACAGGCTGCCTAAGGACATTAGAGTGGGAAGACCCAATGTGTGTTTAGTATACTACAGCAGCGGCCAACCTTGATATTTGCCTTCAGGTACAAAGTGTGTATAATATATATATATATATATGTGTGTGTGATATATATGTATATATGTATTTTTTTTTTTATTTATCTTTTCTTTCCCTTGGGGGTGGGTGGTTCCAAAACTCAATAAAAAGAAGATTTTGATCAAAAAAGAAAATGCACTTACTTAGCAACAAACAAGGTTCTCTCTCATCCCCCTTGTTCCAATTCAGTGTTTTAGAGCACAACTGAGAGAGGCTGATCAATTCATGATTGTATTTACAATTGCCTCCTCTGGCAGGCCGAGGCCAGGCCATTAAAAGCACAGAGTGGGCTGAGCCATTAAAACCTCTAGCAAAAAGACCACAGCCACAAGGGTTTCTTAGAAAAACTCAACTGCCCCTAGAAACAAACATGGCTAAGATGTCATTGCTGGTTAGCCAGAGAGAAGGAAAAATAAAACGACAATGGTAACATAGGGGGCATATCTCCAGACGCACATTAAAGCCAACGTAACAGCAAATAAACCCAGCCCATACGCAGGAGGACTGAGCATGCAGAATTTTAATGAGGCAGACTATTGAGAGAGCACCTGAGAGATGGATGAATGATGCGATGCATACTGAAGGGAAGGTTCCATTCAGGCTGTGTGTGAGATGGGAGATGGAATATTGCTCTGGCAGCAGCTGGCCACTTTCATATTGAAATGAACCTGTCTGGAGCGTGATGGCACAAAAGAGAGCCTTTCACACTCCCTCCTGGCTATTTAAAAAAGATAAGATCCCCCTGGCATGCTGTCTCTGCATCACTTCTACAGCCTACTTCAATAGCAGCCCAACGGCACTAGTGTATGAATCTCTGAAGGTCTTATTATTAGCCTGCTCATTTGTTATTTAATATGCTGCCCAGGGAATTAATCCCATTTCTTTAAGCTCATTACAGGCACATGATTAAAATAGGTTGAATTTTGCTTAAATAAAAAAAGTATTACCATATATCTTCTAATAATAGCCTGTGTCTTATTGACGGACGTGTCCAATAAACGCCGGGTTTGAAGAGATGTCACGACAAATAGACAAACACCTCCCCAAACACCCCCCCCCCAACTCCTGCTTTCACGGGAAATAAAACGATACGACCAACACAAAAACTGTGGTATTTTGTAAATATAATAATA
>JBBIGC010000036.1:11383979-11404806 GCA_037576955.1 Lepidarchus adonis
TGTGTGTGTGTGTGTGTGTGTGTGTGTGTGTGTGTGTGTGTGTGTGTGTGTGTGTGTGTGTGTGTGTGTAGGCCTGGATAATGGTGTGATGTAATTGGATATCAGCCATGACATGTAACCCCACAATGTTTGGGTATAATCTACTTGTTGGGAAATAGAAATAATAGAGATGAACTGTAGAATTTCATGCTATGAACAGTTAAATAATGTATTCATATTAAGTGATTCAAAATAAAACATGCATGTAACTTTTATTTAAACAGGGAGCTATTAAAGGGTCACATTAGTCAATGTCAGGGTCAATTCAAGGTCTCTGTTCCAAGTTTAACAAAGTGTGACTGAGGAAAAGTATGTTAAAAGGGCATTCCAGTGGTTTGGATGAGCTGCAAAGGCACGACATCTTATTTCCTGTTTTCCCAAAAGCATACTCCAGAGCACCTCTGCAATGATGATGGTTTTATACGAAGAAGACGTGGAGGGGGCATTGGGACCCAGTCATTTCTGATTTTCAGTAAATATATTAATATAATCATTGCACAGCAAAAAAAATAGATAGCATAAAAAGAAGGCCTAAGGTGCAGCACAACATGCCTCAGGGGCCTTAGAACCTATAATTCCATTTTTTAAAGAGTGCATATAAACGAAAAAAAATCCATGTAGTGCACAAAAACTGCTAAAGTGCACACTCAGGTCCATAAATGTTTTATATACAAATTAAGTTTTAAATTTGTGATGTCACATAAACCAACACATTTACCTACATCCTCCTATTCAGGTTAAGGCAAAATAGTTCCACCCACTCACACTGACGTTATATCTCAATCAGGACTGGGCAACAGCTCATTCACATACAGTATACCAGTCCTCAACACACAGCACCACAAACAGCATGTTTAAAATGTTGGAATATGGTTTTATAAAAATGAATATTTACTGTTTTGTTACATCGAAAGATCAAAAAGTCCTAAATGTACCTAAAGGAAGAAATAAAATACCAAAAATTGCAGGATATGGGTGTGTTAAGAAGAAATCTAATTATTTTTAGATATAGCCCAGGCCCATGACTCAGTCTGCTGCAAACGACAGTTCATACAGTTAACAGTGTACGACTTTACCATAACTAAACTGCACAGCATTTTATTTATGTAAAAATACACTTTCTTTTTAAATGTATTTTTTTATTAAAAAGAAGGATCTTTTTCTTCAGGCCTAAATATTTATCCTCCTCTTAATTCTACCAAAACTCTAACTCTAAAGAAGTCTTCCTTTCAATAAAAACCAATACAATTCTTAATTTAAATGCAAAAATCGATGAAGGCATTTGGGAAAAGGCATTAAAACACTGCTAGAGCAAGCGACCAGTTCTCTTTACCCATAAAAAGCTATTGATGTGGATGACTCACATCCTAGATTCCAGAAATTGCTGTGCATTCGAAAGCAATGGGTTGCTTATTTGAAAGGGGAGTGATTGAATCTCAGAAGACATAAAAGCCACGGAAGATTATTCATAATTATTAAGTACAATGCTGCAAGAAGCTTTGTGGCCAGGATCTACACAGAGTGTGCACTGAGCTGCGCCTCCAGAAAGGCGTATGAGCACATTTCCATTTCATATAGTTTATTTAAATGTGATGTGCATGATGGCAACATGCTTTCAAGGCAAATTGCCGTAAATGTACAGCAAAACGCTGCTGGGTCCAATTACAACCTTGTTTTATGTATGCTCATCATCCAGAGAACACCAGCCTGTTTAGGGAAGCCTAATCCTGAGGACAACAAGGTCCAGTATGATGTTTATTCAATACTTGTACATTTTAAAATTAGACCAAATTCTGACTGACGTATGTTGCAGTTTCCTGCAATGAGATCTGCTACTATAAATGTGTATTATACAGAGGTAGACAAAGTAGTAACTTCAGTACTTCAGTGAAAGTACAGATAGCACTAGTCATGTTTCTCCAATACAAGTGAAAGTCATACAGTCACATTTTACTAAAGTGAAAGTACTGAAGAACTTGCTCCCAAAAATACTTAAGTATTAAGAGTGCAATAGTAAAAGATTCATTGCAGGAGTGTCCACACATTTTTGGCTTGTGAGCTACTTTTAAAATAACCAAGTCAAAAGGATCTTCCATCAATAAAAATAATATAAAAAAGATAAATATATTGGCAATTAACTTACTCCGATCACGTCTTAAACTCATAAACTAAATGTAGTTGCATAGTCTGGACATAGTTCCTTATTGTTATCTAGCTTTTTGGTGTGTAGTCAGTGTTGTACTCTTTAATGAACAGTCTGATTTTGGTTTCATACTTGGTCCAGTTCCCTCACTCATTTTAGACCCTTTCTTCAGGAGAAATAAACTGGAAGCCGATAACTAGGTGAATTGTTAGCTGGAGTTTTGCAGTAGGTCGTGCGATTGACTGAACTTGCATGGTGATGCTTGTTACAAACGTTTTCAGATTGCCTGTACTATATGTTAATCAACTGCCAAACGCTACAGTGAGGATGGATGATTGCCTTTTTTTAATGATATGCGATCTACCCCACACTTCCTGTACTGTAGTGTTTTCTGTAGCTCGCGGTTCACTCTTCTTTTACACTGAGCGGTCTCACGTGCGTGGTACAGTTTATTTTGAAAGGCAGGGCTCCTCAATCAACTCACCCTCTGAAGTAACAAGAACCTTGACAAAAATGTAGTGAAGTAAAAACCACTGTTTTGTCTTTCAAATGTAGTGAAGTGAAAGTTAAGTTTCCCAAAAAAAGATACTCAAGTAAAGTACAGTATTTAAGTAAATATTACTGTCCAGCCCTGGTAGTAGAGTTTCACAATGTGGCACAAAATTACATACTCAACAATTGCAGTCATTTCCATTAATATCAAGACACTTTTCCATTAACAAGCCATAGAAGCACCACTTATGAATGCAAACACATTTAAACAAAGAAATTTGTAGAGCTTCAACCTTAAACGGTCTAAGACGGTCAATGTCTCCATGTCATCATATAACTTAAAAGTATACTTTCAAATTTCATGTTTTAATGCTCTCTTACAAAGAGACAATAACATAAACATAAACAGTTAAACTGACACGTAAGCTGCTCTGTCCTAAGCTCAAACCAGCAGCGACATTTTATGTCTTCATGTTGCCAAGTCTCTGTGTTGCTGTTGCTGAGCCCTCAAGTAGCTGTCACTTGCAGTCGGCTTGAAGGCATCACTGAATGCAATGTGTTTTTAAACAACTGTGAACATATAATACATATTACATTGTATATTTTTATGTTTCGTATTTTCTCAAAGGGTCAACCTAGTAATTTATCTGAGTGAACCCTCAAATCAGGTGCATTCCCATGAAAAATAGAAATAGTGAGATCTTGCTTCAAACACTACCATTTCACCATGGACTGAAAGTATCATTAGCTGCTATCTGTGCATGGAGACAACACTGCCAGAGATAAAATGCTAATATGGGAACTGAAGTTTAAGGACACATTTTCCAGCAGAATAACAGAACAGGAATACATTTGCTTTCTTATCAACACTCCTCATTTGCATAAAGTTGAACTTCAACTTCTTATGTCACCAAATTACAGCGATGTCGTCCTTAGACGATTTATCGTGCCCTGTCACTTGGTGTAGCCCAGTGACTGGTAGTAATGAATGATGGTCAGTGCAGTGTAACACATTCTTTCTCATGTACAGCTACAATTCCTAAATGAGATATTTCTGAAGAGATAAAAGATTATTCGCTAATATAAAGAAGGACAAATTTGGGGGCTATTTCAGACCTCTCAAAATTGTCAACATCAGATAAATAGCACTTAAAGCTTCCATCTAGAAGTTCAGACGGTTTCTGTTGTAGATGAGGGTGAATAGGCCATTGTGTGTGTGTGTGTGTGTGTTTCTTTTAGACCTGCTTTTTAACATGAACATTTTAAAACTTACACTAATGTTATAATAAAATAAATCCTCACATATTGTGTGTGTGCAAGAAAGTACCCCACAGTAAATAATGCATATTTCATTATATTCAGAATCAGGTGTGCATGAGCAGCAAAAGCACCAATGAGACAATAGTCTGACTGGACCAGAGTTAAACACTTCAGCACTTTAGTTTGATTAATTTTCTCCATAAGAGTGCAGTTTATTTCCTCGTTCCTAGTCCTAGTTCAGTTTTGTACTGTAAAGAAGCACAAGCTGTAAACACCTGTAAAAGTTGTGATAAAACCTAAAAGCATGAACTGCATAACCACATTCTCCAGGTGTATAGCTGGAGTAATGAAACCTAGAATCTATATCTGATGAAGCTTATTTTGCACACCCAACACAATCTTTCTTTAGGGCCAATTTTGAAGAAATAAGACAAATGTTATTTGTGATGAACTATTTATTAACCCACTTTGTTTTTACCCATTGCCCAAGATGACTACTCCCAGTGACACTTAAGTGTGAAATTTCATACATTTTAAAACCATAGAATGGCTGATATTTATGAAAAAATATTTTTAGTGTTTTATTAGAAATGGAGGGATGTAAATTTGCTGTAGTTCAATTAAAATACTGCTGAAACGTCAGCTGCCAAAGAACTATAGCTACCAATGTTAATAGTAATGCAACACAAACACTGCTCATTAATAAATTAGTTCATGCAAAACTTGTTATTAAACTGTGTGGGAATACTGCACCAAATGTTTCAACCTTTCATACATCATAAAAAGAAATATAAAACTTAAGAAGTCCAATGTTTCCAAATTTTTGCAACCCACATTTCACACATACACTTTAATAACCCAGGAGAATGTTGCCTGTTAATTGTTGCTTGACTACAATCATATAACGTAATGAATGACCAACATTTTCTCTCACAGTTAACCAAAATTGATTAATTTTATACTTTCAAGCAGAATATATATATATATATATATATATATATATATATATTTTTTACATCATTCATGTTGGTCATGCACATTTCCAGGTCAGCAAACTAATTTTGCTTTACTAAATTTTTTACACAACAATAATCTTTGTTAAATTTAAAGTCATATTTGGCTAAATGTCTATATATTAAAAAAAAAAAATTATTAAATTTAAGAAATGATGGCCAACAACCCTGTTACAGTATCACCACGCCCCAATGGGTTGGTCCATTAAAAAACAGGCTGAAAACCAATTGTTTGTTTTAACGGGGCTGAACTCCTCTCTCTGATTGAAATGATATTACAAGAAGAAAAGAACCTCTAACATTACGCAGCACCTTCTGACACTAAACCAGTCAAAAGTTATTGTTCCCCTTTATTGCTTTGCCATTGTATAATTTGTCAGTGAGCCCTGATATATTAAACTTACTATCAGTATCGCAATTCAGAATGTAACCAGAGGTATTTTGACAGCCCTAGTCAAATTTAGCTTGTGAGCCTGAACCTACAGCTGACAGCAAAGCTTCAAGCCTCCACATATTCTTCTGTCCTTCTTTGTTATTCATAGAAGTGTGAAGTTTGCTGGCTCCTACCTTTGGAGATAAACATCTACACATCTGAGTTCTAACAAAAAATAATACTGGCACAGTAGAATTCATCTCGCAGCAATTCAAAAATACCCCACAAACACATTCCAGCGAATAGTATTCATGGGTCAAGACATCTGTTTGGTCAGAGCTATACAATTTACATATACATATACAATTTAAACAGAGAAGAATATGAGGACTCCATGCTATAGTCACCTATTACAATGACACAGCTATTATTATATGGCTTGTAATACATTTAAACCATTATTAGTAAATCCTTGATCTGATGTGGCTAATGATTAAAATTGCATTACGCTGATTATGTAGATTATTTATATTCATTAGACCATATGAATGCACTGAACACCCAATAATGTATCATCTGTGATTGATCAAGATGCTCAGAGTGTACAATAAAACACTCAGCAGCTGGTCTGAGACAGATTTGAAGACTGCCAGCTTCTGTGATCTCCAAATTGTGAAGCAGGATATTGTTATAATCATTAATAAATAATTTATCGTTCATGCAGAACATACAAGCATACTTCAAACCATTACACACCCGCCATGAAGATTCTAAATGACCACTGTTCCGCATCCTAATAGCCCATCAGAAATGAAAAATGGCTCAGTAAAGGTCTTCACAAAATCCATTATTAACTGAGACATGGTTAGCCATGAAAGGCTCCTGTGTTTACTACCAGGTAGCAATCATGGAGACTTAAGCCTCATTAACACAGACAACATTTCACAAGGAAGCTTAAAAGATTTTCAGATGAAGATGCTTCACTTGCTCTTTTTAAAAAGGCTGCAAGGAGAGAGAAGAAATGCTTTATGCACACTCCAAAGAAGAGTTTTATTTTATCTTCGCTATATTGCTGAAGATATAATCCTAAATGACAAGAATAATATTCTCCAAAACCCTTAGTTCATGGCATAAAACTTTGGGTTGTATTTAAAATATTTAGGTAAAGCTTAAATGATGTGATTATGGAAATACATGCCTATGACTAATAGAGTCTTAGTCCAGCTGCCATCCATGCCCAGCTTTCTGTTCTGTTCTTCTGTTGATCGCTGCCCGTTGCTCCACGTGTGCACGTGTGAAGGATTAAACGCAGAGGTCACATTCTGTGGTGCACTCTATGTGTGGTTCAGTGTGTTCACTACGACAAAAAGTCACTTCCATTTTTATTTAAGCTCTGTTTGTAACTTGCCACGCGAGCACCATGCCAGATTGTACCAAGGATCAGACGACACCACTTTTTAACTGCAACATCCGTGCTTTATTGTCTTTTATAATGTCATTATAAGTAAAATGTTTATTGGGGGGTAATTGCTCAAGTCTCCAGCAGTCCTCAGTCAGCTGACTGAGCCTCCTTTCTTTCACTCGCCTCAATCCTCTGCCTTGTTCTCTATTTTCTCTCCATTTGCTCCTCTTTTGAGGCCTCCACCACGCTGACCTGATGAGCTGCTTATTCGCTGGCAGCTGTGTCGTATCGGGGCCCCGCCCAGTGGCCACGTGCTCACCTACTGGCCGCAGGGGCGCTCTTCGGGGTCCTGAAAGCAACCCGGCACCTCAGACACCGATCAGGTGCTGTCCATGGTGCCACAACCACTCCCCGGCCCCCGGAGGCACTGCCCGCTGAGCCAGCTGACCAGGGACTGCTGATAAGAGATAAAGACTGTAAAGACTGGTAAACAGAGCGCGGGGGTGCAGGCGCTCTGTGCCACGGGGGCGGTGGCCTGGGGAGGCCATGCCTCATGGAGAGCAGCAGCCAGAGGCCAAAGGGAGTTGGTAGTGGCCGGAAAAAGACGCCAAAACAATGGAGCCGCCACCGAGGCCATGAGCTATGGAGGAAAGGGAGCGAGAGGGGACTAACCCAAAAGGAAGCGACGTGGTTGCCTGGGTCCGTTTCCCCACCCGCCCTGAGTGTGCCGGTAGGTCGGACCCCTGGGAAGATGGGTTGATTTTTTAATGACGGTTTTGTGTGTTTCCAGCAGCACTCCCACGTGACGGCCAGGCTGTCCCAACAACGCAATAGAGAGGCGTGATCCGCCAAGGCGGTACGCCGGGAGAAAATGACTGCTGGACAAGGGACATGGGTATGGACTCTACTTTGAGCAATTTCCCCCAATTAACATGTCACTTATTATGAAAAAGACAATAAAGCATGAGTGTTGCAGTTAAAAGGTGGTGTCGACTGATCCTTGGTGCTACCTGGCATGGTGCCCATGTGACAAGTGGTGGAGAATGCGAGCACAAGTGGCACCAATGTGGGCATGGCATCAATGTGGGCTTAACATGGATGCTATGCAGTATCACCCTACAGGTTCCGCAGCTCCATGCTTTCGGCCGGGTTGCTTTCAGGCCATGGAGAGCGCCCCTGCGGCCGAGTAGGTGAGTACATGGGCGCTGAGCGGAGGCCCCACCCTGAAACAACACAGCTCCCAGCAAATAATGTAAGCAGCTCATCAGCTTGGTGTGGCGGAGGCATCAAAAGAGGAACAAACGGAGAGAAAAGGGAGAGTGAGGATTGAGGTGAGTGAATGAAAGGAGGCTCAGCCAGCCGATGGTGACTGCTGATAAGAGGTTGGTGGCCTGAGTAAAGATTGGTAAACAGAGCGTGGGGGCGCAGGCGCTCTGTGCTGCGGCTGCCGTGGCCTGGGGAGCCCGCGCCTCATAGAGAGGAGCTGGTGGAGGCCCGAAAGGTGTTGGCAGTGGCCAGAAAAAAACGCCCATGGCTGAAAGGAGCTGAACGGGGTGAGGGCGGAGCCTCCACAAGGGAGAAATGCCGCACCAGCGGTCAAAATGGATTAAAAGAGCCACCGGAAGTGAGAAGGCGGCCGGAGGCCCTGACTGACAAGCCTTGGAGTTTTTCTCTCTCTCTCTCTTTCCCCTTCTCAGGTAAGAAGAAGGGCCGGTCGACGGAGGACGAGGATCAGGAGCCGCTGGGAAGGCCGCGAGTGCCTCAACCCATGAGAGCCAGAGGACCGGACTCGATACGAAAGGGCGATACCAACGCGATGTAGCTGCCGCCGTGGCCGTGAGCCATGGAAAAAAGGGAGCAAGAGGGGACTAACCAAGAAGGAAGTGACGTGGTTGTCTGGGTCCATTTCCCCACCCCCCCTGAACGTGACAGTGGGTTGGACCCCTGGAAAGATGGGTTGATTTTTTAATGAGTGTTTCCAGCAGCGCTCCTACGTAACGGCAGTCTCAATGACGCAAGAGAGAGAGGCCTCACCGAGGACAACGCTGCCCGGGTCAAGTGACCGGCCAAGGCGGTACGCCTGGAGGGAATGACTGCTGGACAAGGGACCTGGGATTACGGACTATGGACTCTACTTTGAGCAATTTCCCACAATTAACATGTCACTTATAATGAAAATGAAAACAAAGCATGGGTGTTGCAGAAAAAAGTGGTGTTGTCTGATCCTTGGTGCCACCTGGCACGGTGCCCAAATGACAAACTGTATTTTTTTTTATTGAAATAAAATGTGATTCCATTGAATCTGTCTGTCTCATACGCGCATGCGTGTACACACACACACACAGTGAAACATGAATATAACATTAGGTTATTAGGTCATTACTTTAATTTATCATGTTTAGTTTCATTTATTTTCATTATTAATTATATTCCTTTATATGTTAACATAATTATAAACACATTTATTTATTAATAAAAAGTTAAAATAATACAAATAATAATAATACCACTGAATCTCTGTCACACACACACACATAATAAAAAAGTTACAATAATAATAATAATAATAAAATGATACCACACAGTGTGTGCATGTTATATGTGCAGTGTTCTATGTTCTAGAGACACTATGCAGTAGAGAGTTTCCTTGAGAGTTTAAACTTGAGTTGTGAATTCCAGGAGCTGCTCCATTATCATAACAATAACAGCTAATGGTTCTGGAGAAGTGAGTGGGTTTGTGGGTGGGAAGCAAAAAAAATGGGGGAGGGGCACTTGTCCTGAGAGTCTGAAATTTTCAGGAGTTCTAGTGTTAAAAACATTTCCCATGTAGAGACTCCATAGTAGCTACTGCCAATAGAATGGGCTCTGGATCAACCATTCATGAGCCCAAGGCTTACAGTCCCCATACTGGACAGTGAAATGGTGGAAACGCACATTCTTGATGAAGAATGCAGTCAAATTCTCACAGCATTGTTTCTACTAGGGGTGGGAATCGCAGGGTATCTCACGATACGATATGATATGCGATATGTGGCCCACGATAATGATAATATCGCAATACTATGATAACGCGATAATCAATATATCGCACAACAATAACGTAGCAATATTATACAGAAACATAGAGATGTGTTATTAATTTACATTACATTTACATTAAGTAACAGCAACGCTATTGTCACATTTCCTATATTTGCTTTGCGACCACGATCGGAGGCTCAGAGCAACAGCTACTTCAGCTTCAGGGTCTTCACTTCTGTTCCCCTTTGTCACTTAGCAAGCTGCGCTAGCATCATGCTAACAGCATTTACATTTATTAATGTTTCTGACGTTTTGTCCAAAGCATCTTCCAGGTACAGGAACAAATATATATGACGATATATCGCAATATCAATATTGTGGCCCACCCATAGTTTCTACTATAAAGCCTTTCAAGAAGAATAGATACTAGTCCTTCAGCGAACTGGAAACAAATTCTGTATCATATCCTTGAACTTGGGAGAAATGTTGGAAGTGCAGGTGTTTACACATTTTTAGACAAGAAGTGTAAAGTCTGTCATTAAAGACGATTAGTCATGAAATCATAACTACAAAAACCCATCAACACCATTGATTGTAATATTAAAATTATAGACACCATCAGAACACATAGTATCATGAGTTTTAAATGGTATACAAAATGTTAATGCTCTGATAGCAAGGTGACGGAACACACAGAGAATCACAGTCAGAGAAGTTTTCACAGCGCGAGAAGACCTAAACAAAATTAGGCAGGTATTTTTAATGTTATAGCTGATCGGGGTCTAAGTGAATTGATTTTCCAGGTAAATTGATTTTTAAAGAATTTATAACTGTGTATGCACAGCACGTACAAAATAATGTGGCTGATAACAAAAAAGTACTTCCTCGTTTGTTTCATAGCACAACACTCCAACATTGCCCCTGGAATATTAATGTGAGGGTCACATTCACTGGCGCTTCTACACACAGATAAGTACCATTCCATCACACACAGTTCATCCATGGAAGTGAAATCCAAATCAAAAGCCTACACAGTGAAAATGGCAAGTTAATCTTAAAAAAAAAACATCTCATTATAAGTATCTGTTTGAATTTTTAGGCACATGCAGGCTGGAATGCACTGCAGTGACCTTGAAAGGTACTTCACAATCTAATCTTCCAGGTTATCACTTAACCCTGTCTTACCTACTGTATCTACCCTAGAGGAGACAGAGACAATTTAGCAGTGTGTCTGCATTGGCCAGACTAAAGCAGAACAGATTATGTTTATTGTTGTTTTTTTTTTCATTTATTGCTTTCATATTAATTCACTTCTCTAAAGTCAGTCTGGGTCATAAATAAATGTATAAATCGTATACATCTTCATTTAGCAGGCTAAAAACAAGGGGTTGCTATTGGCCTTCAAATAGCTTCTGTTGGCAGAACTGCTACAAGCTGACAGCAGCAGGACCTCAATAATGCATTATGTGTTTTCAGACCGATTCATTTTTAATTTGAGAAACAAGGGCTCCTGAATTTGACAACTTCTAGAGTCAACACCAATCCTGGTTAAACTATTTTGATAATAGTTCCACAAATCAAAGCATAAGCTCTCAATAAAAAAGTAGGTGCAGGAGTCAAAATACTAGTAAGACGGATTAAACCTTGTTCAATTCCACTGAAACAGAAGGCTACACTCCGTCCTGATTAAGTTCAGCAAAGATGAAGGTTTCTGTCATTAATACACGTTTAAGGTTTCAGTTTTCTCAAATGAAAAACAACACCAGAGTGGATTCTTGATTCTAGGTACATACTGTTCAACAGAAGTGGTGTGTATGCTTCCTACTGCACAAATGCAATGCTAAACCTAACACTGAAACTTCTTTATTTCCCATAAATATAAACACATTAATTATATGCCACTGATTATACATTTTAAAATTTTCTTTGTCCAAACTAAAATGCAGCTAATCGTTTAGAGAATTGATGCACCACTGTGTTAAACAGAAGATAAACAGTCAATTCTTGGTAAAAATAAAGATAAAAATCAGCTTGGTCAGATCAAATTCTTTTCATAGGGCAGCCATGGCCTAATTTTTGGAGAAGAGGGCTTGCAATCAAAAATACATTGATTTAGACCCTGGGAGTGTCAGAGAAAATATTGTAGCAGAGCTGAGGCTTTGGGGGGCAGAAATGGGGGATCGAGCGTCTGACACTTCAAGAGGGTGAGCGGCTCATCCACCAGCTGGAAGAGAAATCGGCAAAAGCTCAGCAGGACGGCGGACCGGAAGAAAGCAGCACTCCCAGGGCAACAAGGCCGAAAGACATGCTCCGGGCCCCTCGCTGGACGGCAGGAGAAGATGGCACAAGCAATGACGTCAATGACGGCCAAGAGGAAGACAGCAGACAGGGCCATGACGGCTGCAGCTGACGATGTTGACGAGTGGCGTAGAGAAGACAGCGACGCAGTTTGGCGGCACGTTGACATCGTCAGACTGTTGCCGTATTGTGGGGACAGGCCACCGAATTCTTTCCTCACTCAAATGAAGTGCGGCTGGGGGCAGCATTCAGCGGCTGGATTTAGATGGAGAAGGCTGGTAATGTTGCATTGGCCCTGGAGGGAAGAGCATTAGAGGCCCTGGAGGACCTATTGGCACACGAGCAAAGCAAACGGACGGAGGTCGAGAATGCCCTGCAACGTGGATTTGGGCAACAAGATCCATGGGAGAATGGGCGCACTAAGCTCAGCACCCTTCAACGCCGACACACAGAGACCTCGTGGTCATTCGTTGCCCACCTGAATCAGCTGGCAAGGAGGGGGTATCCAGAGTTGGTCCAGACTTGTCCAGACTTTCCTACGCGGAATTCACCTGGAGCGCCTCCAAGAGCATGTGTAGCTCGTCAGGCCTTGCTCTTGGCAGGAAGTAGTGGGCATGGCTGAGAGGGCTGAACACGTCCTGGGGGCAAGACAGCATCAGAGCAACACAGCCAAGCAGGTCCAGCGTGTGGACAACACCGAGAGCAAAGGGATAGCGAGATCACCGTGGCGCAGAAGGGCCTCGAGCAGCATAGGAAGCTGTGCTGGCGACAGTACACAAGTCAATGGGAGGCGTCACTAAGGTAATGCCAAGACGCAGGGGCGTCTGCGTGCTTGGTTCTTTTGGCCAGGTTACCATAGTGACGTAGTTCTACACGTGCACCATTGCAATGTGTGCACCGCTAAAAAGGGGCTGTCACGATATTCTCACACACCCCTACAAGAGCACAAGGTGTGGGCTCCCGTGGAACAGCTTAACCACATCTTGGCCACGCAGCTCGCCACGTTCAGGAAAAGGCGGAGACCAAGCAGGTGGACCCTCAGGTGGGGGCACAGGGCCAGGATGAGCCCCAGCCCCCTCCAGTGTCAGGGGGTGTTGGAGTAAGGCCCCAGAGACTACAGCAATGGCCTCAGCCCTTTGTGCTGGACTCAGTGGCTGGGGGCAGACAGCGCTAAAGTGGGGGCAATGTAGTGGGGCTGAGGCTCTATTTGGTGTGTGTTTGGACTGTGTTTTGTGGTTAAATGTGTTTATTTGGGAGTTTTGTGTTGTGTGTGTGGTTGATGGACTAGTTTGGGGTTATTTTGTGTAGTTTGTGTGGGAGTTTGTGTAAGCGGGCTGGATCCACCGTCACTGTACCTCCTATTCAGAGTAGTGGCATGGCGGCTGGGTCCAGCCACGCAGGTGGGGGTTCTGATGCTCTTGTGTGTGCAATGCCAGTTGGGGACGCACTAATGCTTTGGAGTTCTTGTAAGAACTTAATAAAGTGAAGGGCTCCGTCCTCATTTAAGCATTGAAACTTGGTGTCAGCCTCCATCTTTCCCCTCTATGATTGTCCAAGGTGCTCCGGGTGTATATACACATGGATATATACATGGATCGGTTAAATGCAGAGGTCAAATTCAATGCTCACTGCTCACAACATAAATACATGTATGACAGCATTGACAAATCAAACTTTTGTGGGAGATTGTCACAAGTTACCTTTGAATTTCACACTATTTTTATTCTCAGTTCAGACATAGAAGCATTTGAGGAAGAGTGACTATGAGCATTCGCATAGCGCTCTCTCTCTCTCTCTCTCTCTCTCTCTCTCTCTCTCTCTCTCTCTCCCCCTTCAGCAAAAGCAGCTTCCTGGTGTCAGATAGATCCTGGGGATGCAGAGGATGACCTTCAGCTCAGAAAAGAGAGCACCTCAGGCCTTTATTAGGCTGAGAGGATAGCGCTGTTGCAGCTGAAGACATTGACTTCCTCTCAGCATGCCCTCTGCTCGCACTGCCCTCCCCCGAGAGTAGAAGCCAGCAAATAGGCTGCCACGTAGCACGTCGCCTTGCAGCTACTGTCCACCTTTTCCTCCAGCTCTGACTCAATTAACCAGATTCTGTAGCCACACAAACAAGTGGAGAGGCCATGAAAATCAGAACTATATATAACCTGCAGCTGAGATGTCTCCTTTCTGAAGCAATCTCCTTTCCCTTCTGATTGGCAAAGCATGTCAGACATCACATGTCTATTGATTTTTCCCGCCTACCTGTCAAATTCTTATTTAATTGCAACCACGGCGCTACATCATTTTGGCCAAGCTTCTAACCCCAGGCAGATATGTTGTTAGCTCTCGCAGGCTCTCACATTTCCCATCCTAAAAAAGTCCCATCACACTGAATTAACTTTACTAATCTGAATTCTATTCTGCGATGCTACCTGCAGGGATGCTCATGCTCACGTCTTGCATCATATACTACGTTTTAGACCAGCAGAGAATGTAGTAAGACTTAAGAGTAAGACAGCGGTTCTGATACAAGAGATGTCACAATTAATCAAATACAATATTGCAAAAGTCATCACTGATAAATTAATACTGATGAATTGTTGTGCCAGCAGTGATTTGTTTCCAGTTGGCATCATGATAATGAACACGTCCATTTGTATTTATTCATTTTTCTTGACGAGGCCTTTTAAAAGCCAGATTAGTTGATCGGTTTCTGAATTTCTAAACGGTTAGAGAAGTGGGTTTGTGACTGATGGGTCATGGGTTCCATTCCCAGAAGCACATTCTGTAGCAGACTGAAGTGCCCTTGAGCAAGGCAGCTATCCCCTACTGTTCCCTGGACACCACTACAGTGACTGCCCCCTGCTCTGGGGATGTGTGTTCACTGCCTCAAATATCACCATGTGGGACAAAAAAGGAATTAAAATGGTATTAATTAAAAAGCATGTTGGTGTCTGTAATCTGTGTTCCATGCTCTTAACTACTGTAATTGCATGGGTCTTAGCCTTAACTGCCGACAATTAACTGACCATTTTTGGGGTGGTGCAACATCCATTGTACTAACCAGATTTACATCTCCATGCAAGGTTCCTAATATGTAGTAGTACAGCACCCTGTGCTTTTTATTTGAAGTAACATTTTATTGGTAGGTTATTTTAGGCTTCCGCATATATTTTCATTAATAAATTCATTAATAAAACATAATAAAATAATAACATTTATTAGATAATAAAATGCTTAAAATAAATCTTAGGTGTAATAAGCAAAATAACTATCAACATGCATGCATGCCTGAAAATCTTATTTTTAGCTAGTCTTAGAAAATGTCACAGCTATGATGAAAAATGGAATCAAGAGAAATGCGAATACAGTCTGAACAGTCTGTGCCAAACTGGAGGCTTGGAGAGTGCTCACAGCCACCAAGCACGAATAAGATTTTTCAGGGATTTACAATTTCCTTGTGAGTTCCTTGAAAATCAATCTTCTGTATTAAAATCCTGACACACCTTGACTAAAGCTAATTGCCATTTAATGACCTACTGCCACCGACAGCATGTTTCGTTTCCATTTAACAATCACTCCAACTTACAAATTGGTATCAAACATTAAATGACCGTTATTAACCAACATATGTCACTGAAGCTCAGTAGAATAAGGCCAGCTGCCATTTTATCCCTCACTGCAGCCAATTTATCGAAAAGTTAAATGGAGCTAAAGGGAAGATTTTAATTTAATTTTCATTTAATGATCTCTGTGAGACATACATTTACTGACATGCGTCACCCCAACCATCTATTTGATTTTAAAAGGGTAATAGACTTTTCTAAAAATAAATAAATAAACAGCCAAGCCAAATGCCATGCCAATTCATTTCAATTCACAGTTGTGTTTTTCTTACAAACTCCATGTGTGAACAGAGCAAAATGAAATGACACATGTCCCAATTAGCACCATATTGTGTCAAATGTGTGAATGAAGCTCATGTGAGAATTCTTGAAAACAACATAGAAGGATGCCAACGTGTTAATGACTCCACATACAAAATGTTCCCCTACCTACAATAGTTCCAATGTGTTTGCGTATGTTAGATATAAAGCAGTGTGTAGCATACAGTAAGCTACGATATATAAACTACAGCAGAATGAGGCATTCATATTTGCCCAAACCTGACAATAATTCAGTGTGATTTTGCATCTACACCTCCTCAGAATTCATACTCTGAAGATAATCTTTCATTGCTCTGTAATGTATATAAATTGTCACTGTAGCCCAGTCTTTTTCGGTTTACTACAAAGCTTAAAGCCATGCACCTCAAGCAACTATCACATCAAAACACAGTCGCCATTCAGATCCTGTGTGTGTATGGATTCAGTGTACATAGATTAAGGTTAAGTGTCTATTAAGGAACAAAAACATCTAAGGAACATGATGAAAAAATAAGTAATGGATGATGAAAGACCAGCAGAGAAATGACGGACTACAAAGACACTAAACAAAAAACCCTCGCTGTACTTAATAACAATGGTCACTGTAATGCATAGGGAGTGCAAGGTTATATCTCATCTTTGTTAATGCTTAACAGCAAAATTAAAAACAAAAAATGTAGAAATTACTTTTTGTCAGAGGTGGACAGTATCGAAGTACATTTACACAAGTGAGACAGTACAATATCAAAAACGAGCCACCGAATACACTACAGTACAGGAAGTGTGGGGTTGATCATAAATCATTATAAATAAGGGTGTTAGCCAATCATCCATTCCCACTGTGGTGTTTGGCAGTTGATTGACATAGTACAGCCAATCTGTGACCTCTTGTCACAAGTGCCACCGTGCATGTTCAGTCAATCTTATGAAACTCCAGCTACTAAATTACCTAGTTAGAGGCTTCCAGTTTATTTCCCCTAAAGAAAGAGCAATTCCATTTAGTTTAAGAGTTTATGGTATCTTTGGAGTAAAAAAAAAAAGTAATGAAAGTAATGAAAGTACTGAAGTAATGAAGTTAGGTATTTTGTCCACATCTGCTTGTTGTAGAGATGTTATTACCTAAGCAGGGGGAGGGGGCACATTTTTGTTTCTCTCCCTTTAAATATAAATTAACAGTGAGAGTATTAAAAAAGAAGGATCAAAAGAGATGCACAAGAGGCAATCTTTCAAAGTGCAGAAGACAGCAGTATTATCATTAACACACTGAGCCATGCATCATGCACCAAAGTAATAGCACCCGTGCTTTTTATTTGAAGTAATATTTTAAGCAATAAGAGCAAGATGTGACCTATTTAATGATGTTTTATTTTTATTGGATTCATTCTGCTATCTTGAGATGTGGCATGCTTCTCTGAACATATGGCAGATATTGTCAGAACTTCAAGAACAGAATTAGTTTTGATTAATTGGAATCAGTGCAGCAAAGATGGTATGTCAAATACAACTCAATGCCAATGTTAATAGCAGTTTTCGAGTGTGGTACTACTAGCACATTTGCTCTGCATCAGAATACTGTGATCCATATTGTGTTTAATAAATCATAATAAAATGTTTTCCATACTGCCATCTCTAGTAAGAGGATTACAATATGTCCATAAAATAGCTGCTTTTTGTTACTTTTCTTCACTTTATGCTTAAGTGTGTAATTTTATTAGGTGATTTAAAAAAATGAACAGGATCAGCAAGTTCCATCAGATCAGTAAGACATTCTTTAATACACAGTGTACTTTTTGATACTCTGATATTGTGATACATTCAAATAATATTGTGTTACTTAATTTTAGTGTTAGCATGTATATTTACTGTACCATTTCTTATTTTATTACCCCTTTTGTTTATGTAGAAATAGATTACCACAGTTTAATATTCGCCTCATACATGCACTAAACTACATAGACATAAGTAGATAGAATTCTAACTATATATTTATGTATAGTTACTTACTTTACTAACTACTTACTTTTAAAGATAATGTATGTATTTCTAGTATGGTAGGTATCATGAAATGTTAAGGACAAGTGATGTAAATTTACAAATAATATAAAAGTAATATCTAAAAGCATAGGACAAAAGACAAAAAAAGGCTTTGTCCAACAATGATGATATCCGTAATACAGGCATAGAATTTATACAGGTAAAAGAAATAGTGGGACACTAGGGTAAAAAGAAAGTCAAAAGTGTGACACCTCAACTGTAAAACATGCTGGGTATAGAGATGTTGCTTAGGCTTGCGTCATTTTCTGTGATGTAACTAAAAACAGTCATTGTATAAAAAATGCAGAACCACACTGGAACATACATGGAGTCCTGCTTCACTCCCCTAAGCTACACAGTGAGGTGTTCAGAAATACTAATGCTAGCAACACTAGCCTAAAATTATAACACTAAGCCAGTAACAACATAAATAGAATGATCTGTAAAATGGCTGCTAACAGAATGAATCACACAATAACAGTCATAAACACAATTGCATTTACTTTTTATTTATTACATCAATAATCTTAGCTGCTAAGCTAAGAAAGGTAATAACAGTACACAGCAATGGCTGTGTTATTTGTTTACTAAAGCCATTCACAGAGAACGCCATTCTCCAACACGCTTCATCTTGATTTAAATCCAACTAAAATGATTTTGTTTTATTCTCTGCATTCACTATTTAAAGCAGTTTTATCTCAACAGAAAGTAAAGGTCACAGTTCGTAGCTGGAAACATTGCTAAACATTTATCATGAAGCTACTATTGCACAAAGCTAATGAGCAGGGTCTACATGAAAAAACCTAACTGGATGTGTCAGATAAATACAGTGACCATAGGGGAAAAAACATAGGTGTGAGTTTCAAAATGTATTATTTACTAGCTTCCACATACCCACATGCTTTGTATGTACTACAGAATTGCCACAGGGGAGACCATAAAACAAAATAAATCACAAGTAAAGATGGCGGGAGGTCCAGTTGAGCATTAGAGCTCATCAAGCCACCATTAGAATGTCTGCATGGAGAATTAGCAGCTGCAGACTATGAGAAGCATTTCATGGAAATGAGGCTGTAAGTGTTCTGAACATATTACCATGGTAGGTATTACCAAGATTTACAGAACCCAGTCAAGCTCCACAGAGCTACAGAAATATTTATGAGGAAAAATGCTTGAACTCCCAGGTTGGTTTGCTAAGAGAATACCGGAACATGAATAAAGCAGGATGTGGAGACGTACCACATAAAAAATCCTCCCTGCAGCCTTTATTCTAAGCAATTACTAATCAATAGAGCATGCTGCTGAACTATAGAATGGCTGAAGCTAGGCTTCCCATAAAGAGCAGATGAAGGATCTATGGCGAAAAGACTGCCAAGCCATTTGGATGTGGTTTTCTTATGAGGTAACACAGAGTGCTGGCAACAGCACTTGCTCGGAGATGAAGAAATTATATAGCCTACCCACACAATCTGTGCTGAAGGAGGAATATCGCTGGGGGTGCAGGACTGTACAGTGAAACCTTGCACTCATAATACTGAAGAAAGACAGCATTACAAAGAATAAAACAGTCCTTATTCCATTAAAAACATTATTAATTGTTTTCTACTGAAAAAGAAACTCTCATTCGAAAACAACTCCAGGCTGTTCCAGTGGATTAGGACAGTTTAGTGCTAGTAGAATAATTCCAGAGAACAAGAAGGAATCATAAAGATCAGAACTTTCTGACATTTTCAAAAGGGTTGGCAGATCACAGAGCGTGACGAAATGTTCACACTTCATGACATCTATCACACTCAGGGTTATTAGTGTTGCCAACCTTAACGTGTTAATTATGTGTTAACATGCTAAATGAAATTGATGTAGCAGTATGAGAATATTAGGTCTACAGCACATTCGGAATAAGCTAAGATATGATTATGGTTAAAAAGTAGAATCGTTTTTTCCTTAAAGAGTGGCCTTCAGGGTTTATAGTCATTCACAGTTCTAAATATATTGATGTTTCTCCTAAATTTCAAATGGGATCAATGAGCTCTGTCTGTCTCTCCACCTGTCTATATATCTGCTCAGAAAAGCCTATAGTGACCACTGTATATATGTAAAAGCACCATATCTGACGTCACCATTGATGAGTCTTTAATAGAATTATAGAAACATTCTAGTTTCTAATGTAGACCAGACAAGTCACCAGTCAGGCATCAGATTTTTCCGTAGCATAATTTATTGAATGCACTGAGGGCTGTCAGAGAATTTGAGCCTCAAGGGCACTGAGCAAATAGAGGTCTGCCCACTGTACTGAGAAAACCTCGCTTCCCAGGATTCTATTCAATTAGAGTGATAGGGAGAGCCTAGCCATCAGAGTTATTACCATTCTTGGCGCTGAAGCTCACTTTCTTTTTGGAAACAGCCATCTTGATTTCTTGCTTCAGTTTCTTACCAAGAGCCAGCACAATGGAAACAAGGCTGCAAAGGTCACTTATTGTTGTGGTGCACTGTGTGTGTTGGTGTGTTCACAATGACAAATAAAATAATACTTAAAAACTTAAAATAATAATAATAATAAACTGTATATCGCTTTTTGACGCCCGTTTCCATTAAATGTCGGGTTTGAAAGACAGAAATAGAAATAAAAGCTGGTCTCCATTAGTAAACGCAGTCTGTAATGACCCACCGCGCTTTCCATACACTAATCCTCTCTTCGTATCACCTGGGCTCTGCCATCCTGCAGTGAATCATACTGTATGTACCTTTTCTTAAAAACCATGGTTTACATTTGTTGTTTCTTTTGTTACCATTGTACTTTTTGATGACTCTGTTTAGTTCTACCTTGTATGTTTTAGTACT
>JBBIGC010000036.1:11404906-11415383 GCA_037576955.1 Lepidarchus adonis
ACAAGAAAATAGTCACTCGCCTGCACCTGCTCATATCTACTGTCAGAGGATCATTAAGAAATTTAAAACAACTGGAAAAGTGGTAAACAAGCCTGGATGAGGACACAAGGTTATTTTGCCACCACACACAGTGAGGAGAATGGTAAGAGAAATAAAAAGTTCTCCAAATCTCACTGTTAAATTCCAACAAATTGTAGCTTCTTGGGGTCACAAAGTCTCCAAAACAACCATCAGACACTGTCTCCATGCCAACAAGCTGTTTGGGAGGAATGCACGGAGAAAAAAAACCTTTTCTCGCCCACAATCATAAACACAATTGTCTGGATTTCACTAAGCTCTACTGGGGCTTCAACTGGGACTGTGTGCTTTGGTCAGATGAGACCAAGATGGAGCTTTTTGGCATCAAACACTCTTAGTGGGCACCTCATGCTCACTGTGAAGTACTGTATGTGAGAGGATCTGTGATGCTGTGCGGCCGTTTCTCTTCCCGAAGCCCTGGGAACCTTGTTAATGTGCATGACATCATGAATGCTTTGAAATACCAGGACATTTTAAATCTAATTCTGGTGCCTCTGCCTGAAAGCTGAAGATGGGTCGTCACTGGGTCTCTCAGTAAAATAATGACCCTAAACATGTGGCCAAATCTACACAGAAATTGTTGACCAGACACAGAATCAAGCTCCTCCCATGGCCATCTCAGTCCCCAGACCTCAACCCCATTGAAAACCTGTGGAGTGAACTGAAGAGGAAACTTTCCCCACAAGCAGTAACCCTGTGAGTGATTCTATAAATACTTTTTAAAGGCCTTTAACATTTTCAACATTTTCACATAAGATTTGGGATGAACAGTGATATAGGAATCATATTTGAAGTGGCATATACTTGCTTGACAAACATCTGCAATCACATATTTCAAACTGATATGTAACAATGAGTTTAATGCATTTAGTTGATGCTGGAATTCGATGCTAATATGCTATATCATTTCTCTCCTTTGACCTCATTTTGAAGCTTGTTTGCATGTATTCTCAATCTGCTGATATATGTATGAAGAACATGAGATCTCAGCATTGACCTACAAATCCCACATAGGGGCATCCCTAGTTAAGACGGCAACAAAGTCAGTGTCTGCTGACCAAACCAAACGGCTGAAGAGTGTAATTAGGTTTGGACAACTCGGCCTTGAAGCAACAATGTCCAGTAAGATTGACTGATCTAAGGTATGTTGAAGATTCAAAATCACCAAACTGTCTCTGATGCCATCACTCCCTGACCAGACTTACGGTATGTAGCCCTGGTTGCAAAAACACAGCTCGATGCCTTAGATACTTTTTACATTTAAGCTACGTTATGGATTATGGACTAAATCACGTTTTATTACCTTCAATGTGGCAAGTAGGTACACTACCTCTGTAGGACAAAATAATAATAAAAAATATTTACCTTTGGATTAAATTCTATGTTGTCACTATCAACACTACATATAAAAATCATTATAAATGAATGTTCACTGAGCATTATGCATAGAAAATAAAATATATTTTATATATTTGCATCAGCCAAACTCTTTAGGTTTCCTCCGCTGTGAAAAATGGATGAGAATTTATAAGATTGTATTAATATGGATGTCATTATCGATTCTGCTTATTGGTCTGGTTTTTATTGATTCTCTTATCTATTCCTAATCAATAATCTGTTTGTGGGGAACAACTACTCAAACAGTGATGCATGTTAAAATAAAATGCAATGCTACATTTCTCAAAAAGATGTGCAATTCAGCTGAAGAGCTGCAGCCATGTTGCATCACCTAACCTTAAAACTGTGCAGTAGGGGTGGGAATCGCAGGGTATCTCACGATATGATATGCGATATGTGGGCCACGATAACAATAATATCACAATACCACGATTCTGCTATAATCGGTATATCGCACAACAATGACGTAAAGATATAGCTCAGAAACACTGGGATGCGTTATTAACTTACATAAGCAACAGCAATGCTATTGTCAACTTTCCCATATTTGCTTTGTGACCGTGGTTGGAAGCACAGAGAAACCACTACTTCAGTTTCAGGGCTTCACTTCTGTTCCCCTTTGTCACATAGCAAGTTGCACTCTGCTAACAACATTTACATTAATCATGAAACTGGTCGCTGGTTTTAATCGTGTCTATACCGGACAAATTAGTCAGCGTTACGCTTCTTCTATAATCTAAATTATTGTTGAGGACAGTTCAGCAAACTCTAGATATTAGTGAGGACGTGTGATTCTGCACGCTTGGATACTGAGTCTTTCCCCATTTTTAATGAAGCTCTCCAGCGATGTGTGTTTACTCATGTTGAAGGTTCATTGGTAGCATCACCCAATCTCTATGAAAGAAGTGCAGGAAAGAGACGCACAGTGATACAGCGTCACACAATAATCCACACTCTGTTCCGTCAATGTTCTAAAAGCCAAACTCAGATTTTAGATTTGAAGGCTTGAAGATGACTTTGAGATGGTTTAATCTATACCATGCTACTTTTTAAAAGAGCTTTACAGAGTTGCACAACAGTCTAAGCATTAGGTAAATTATAGACTGCAAAACTATGTCAAATTGGCAATTTCATTTCCAATCAGAGCTCTGTTGTCATAGCCACAGTCCAAATAACCGGCAGAACAGCTTATCTTCCTCATGGCAACTTATACAACTGGCAACACACTAGCTATAAACATTCAGAGAAACAAATATATGGAGGATAAGAGCTGGGAAAGACGATGAGGTGTTTTTTGGTGTTTCATAGTTGGTTTCTGTTTGGTAAAATGCCATACAAAAAGATGAATCCATCACTGCTACTCAAGCAATAAATTTTCCTTCCGCTTCTTTTTTATTCTTACATTCCCACAGTGTTAAAATGGATCTGGGGTGGATGTGGGGTTACATTCAAATTGCATACATTTCTTTTGAGAAAAAAAAAACTAAACAGGCAAACTGCAAAAGAATGACCCACAGTCTCGTATGTAGTTACGGTTGTGTCACTGTTGAATTGATTTATCATCTAAATATTTTCTGAGCTATGCTATGATGGTTCCTTTCCATCAGTGGACAAGAAAAAAAGAAGGGTAATGAATTGTGGAGCTATGTTCAGTCCCTGTATACCAACAATATCAATATGGTAGGTAATACACTAGCCAATAAGTGAAGGTAGAAGGAAACTGTACCTAACAAACAGTGTATGATGCTTAAAAAACTATTTTACTCCAGTTTTTCAGTTTTAAATATCTGCAAACCCAGAGGTCATCTAAGCCAAAATAAAATAAAGATAACATAAGTCATATCTCGATGCTTTAGATAAAACCCAGAAGAACTTTAATGGAAGGAAGCATTCTGTTGGGCACTACAGTTTGACTGAATGCTCTTCTCAGCTGTTAGAATTGGACAGAATATGGCAGGCCAGACTAAAAATATATTTTAGTGTGAGAACAAAGGAACTTTTCAGAGAATAGCTGCAGGAGGACATTGATTGCAAGCAGTGGGGAGTTTGTGATTTTTCATTTTTTCCTGGGTAAGAGAGCATGTTCAACAAAAGAGGAACATGGAGGGAGCCAGAATAAAGAAAGACATACAGTGTACCTTCATGACTGTATATGTATTTGTTCAGGATTCTACTGTTATGTTTTACAGTGAACAATACAATGTAATGACAAAACAATGGAAACTGTCAGGTTTTCAAAGCAAATTAAAGCTTAATTATGTTTCCCAAAAGCATCATAATATGCATCAGATGTTATGATCAAAGCAAGTCCTCCAGAGAAAGCCTGATGAAAGTGATTTCTTCCATTTTACGCTGTATGAATAGGACGGCAGTTTTGCAATTATCTGTAAAATGAACACTTTTAGGTTCTAAAACTTCAGAGGGAATACTTTAACCTTCCATTTATGTCTTATCTGACAATGATCTTCATATAAGTCAGATTAGCTGCACTACACTGAGCATCATTAATGATGCATGTACACGGTATATCTTCCAATAGTAGCCCCAGCTTTTATTCACTTCACTACTTTGAAATTAACCAAGACTACAAGGAAGGGTCCTCTGCGGTTTCACAATGAAATACAAGGCAGTGTTTCTGGGGTCACAGACCTGGTAAATCTGGGGTCACAGAACATGTAAGGCCCTCTGACACATTTGTAACTCTGACTTATTGTAAGCAGGATCTTTCAGTCTCCAAAGCAAACACTTTGTTATCAAAAAAAACAAAACGTTTTATTCCAGCTTCAAGGACAAGACCGAAAATAATCCCATTTACTCACGTTACTTAAACACGTACAAACATACGTCACACCACCTGTAATCTGGTTAAAACTGGTTTTGATGGGTTACACGCCCATTGCACGCCCACTGCACACCCATAATGTTCAGAGTCTTTAAGAGTCCTGAAAAAAACTAATCAGACTTCAAACTCCCTTTGGTGTTCCACGCTATCTTTTTCTCTTTCTGGGATCCAACAAACAGGAGAATTTTGCTTTTACACAAACATTTAACATCTTTCTGTCTAATAAAACCTTTGAAAAGTAGTTTGGTTATTTGACCTCTCCTTGAAGATGTTTCGATTTTCTTGATGTTTAAAAACATCCAAAGGCAATGATAGATAAATAAATAGGCACAAATAATGAATGAAAAGATGTAATTATTAAATAATAAAGATTGATGATAGCAGGGTGAGGTTGCCTATCATTATGCAAAAATATTCAGGTTTACCAGAGGAAAACCTCAAAACGATGGGCAGCCATTTAACCAGGGAAGTGTGTTCACAAAGCGCTCATACTTTAGAGCAGTGGTCCCCAACCACCGGGCTGCAGACCAGTACCGGGCCACGGAGCATTTTGTACTGGGCCGTACAAAAAATGAAAACTTAAAAAAAACAAAACAATCTCAATTCGTAGAATGTAAGTGTGTTCGAGACATCAACTTTGCCAGTATTCTGGATGAAAGTCATGGCAGAAAACCCTGAGATTGACACAACAGCACTGAAAACCTATTCTGAAAGGAACATTTTACGTGTTACCATAACGACCAGAGCACATTCGGGGCAGAGAGGAGGATGTTACTCTTAATGTTGTTGGCGCATTTCAAAAGGACGCTGCTAATAAAGTTACATAATTACACATTGCATTCACGTTTATCATTATTATATTTACAAGTACAGTTTTTGTGTTGGTCATATCATTTTATTTTGTTGTTTTTACCCGTGACACCTTAAAGGCCAGTCCATGAAAATATTGTCTGACATTAAACCAATTTGTGGTGCAAAAAATGTTGGGGACCGCTGATTTAGAGAACTACAGAGATGTAGGACCCGGGCCATCAGGATCTACACTGACCCTTCACACCCCAATAACAGCCTGTTTCAGCTGCTGAAATCAGGCAGGAGGCTGAGGAGTATAATGCCCATGACTGAGAGACTCTGGAGGAGTTTCTATCCTCAGGCCTCCTGAACCAGGACATGCCTCCACACACACCACACACACCTCACACACTAAACACCTGAGTGAACATTGCTGTCTGTGCACTTTATCACTCTACAGATCACAACACTGAACACTGTACATCTGCACCTTACTCTTTTTCTATCTGTGCTGCTGTTCTGGCAGTAGTATTATATACTCTCCTTGCGTTACAGATGCTTAATATCTTATTTCTCTGCTTTTCTGTGTGTGATAATCCAATTTTAATTTAGTGTTAAGTTTTTAGTCTTTAATTATACCTTATTCTTGCACAGTCAGGAGTGGATCAGGATGCGTTTCACTGCTTGTTGTGCGTGTATAACTAGTGAAGTGATGAATAAACATCTTGAATCAGTCCAAAAGCACACTGAGAAGTCTGTGCCACCTTAACGAAGGTCTGGATGAGCTTTTGACAGATTGTGAATAGTTCTGGTCAGATGTTTTGGGCTATTGGATGAATATTGAGTTCTAGTGTTTGTTAGCGATGTTAGCCTTGTGGCTCAGTTCTAAATCAAGGACACGTGATTTGCAATACATGTCTTGGCTCATCGACTTGTTGAATATTTTACTACACTGTTCCTTCACACTTCTGGTTGTATGTTGTGACACCACCAAAGCATCTTATCCTCACACTCCACCACTTGTCCTGCACGACTTCACAGTAAGAAACTGCAGCTCCCACAAAGCAGTGAAGTGATCTGATGTGCTTACCTGCTGGTGTCAGCTGAGGTGACTGCAATGACTGGTGGGATGTGCAGTGCCAGAGTGGTGGGGCGATGGATCTGCTCGGTCTCTGATCTGCGCTCCCAGTCATTCTGCTCAGCCTGTCGGATGGCCAGAGGGAGCAGCTGTAGGTTTCTGGAAGACAGCCTGCGAACCTGAATAGACTCAGTGCCTAAAGCAGGACCGGCCACTGCTTCTGGGATTCCCGAAGGGTCGTCGGACACCTGCAACAATACGCACGCAATGAACGACTTGTTGTGTAACTGTGCCATGATTAAAAAAAGAAACACATGGCAGGTGTCTTGCAGCTTATACTTCAGTACTGTCAATCAAAGTGGGATAAAAATCGCTGTGAGTGCATAAACAGGATGTAGGTTTCAAGTATAATTGACTTATAAGGGACAAAGAGATATGAGTCACTCGTGCCAGCTGATTAAAAAGGCATGATCAAAAGCAAAAGCATGGTCCCTAGACTCCGTTCCCAGTTTAACTCAATTAATTTCCTTATGAACACCTCAAGAGACGAGAGCTGGATTCAATTTCAACTGCCCCATTTCTATCTGTTCACCCGGAGAAAAGTATGAACTCTTCCACAGTGTGACCTCCAATAAATATCTACCTACTTATCAAGAGTAGGTACTCTTACTCTACAAACAAAAGGCTAATTATCATTATCAAACTGGGATCTACTTATCTGCACTCCCACACTGCTTACAATATAATAAAATACAATACAGAGTTTAGTTTAACTCAACAGTCACAATCACACAAGGTCTAAGAATGCGGAAAAATAAATGCCTAATCAGAAGAACCGAAGAACCCTATAACCTCTGTTAGGCCTGTCCGGCATTCAGGAACATGCAAGTGCATTAATATTTACAGGTTTGGATGCATAGCAGATGGTATTTTAAAACAAAATTTATTTTCCAAGGTTTTTTAAATTAAAAAAAATTGTGATTAACTATTTAGAGTCATTTCTTACCCAGACCACTGCTTTTGAAGCAGAAGACATTCTGAATGTTCATTTTAATAGTGTAATGCAGCTTTACACTAATGTAATGCAGCTTTCTACAATCCAGCACCTCCAAAATTTGTTCATATTTCACACTTTCTACAATTTAGTCAAAACCTTTTTAGTCAAAAAACACAATTATTAATTTCTCAAAACTAAGAATGCCTTACAAAGTATATACAGAAACCCTGTGGAATTTATTTGAAAATGAGCAATGAAGAGTACGGAGCAATGAATAATATTTTGACAGTAAATAATGTAATCGTTTTGTTTTAACATAAAACAGGTAATAAACTTAACAGAAAAACAAAAAGTCATGTGAAAATACAATTTAGAAAAAAATAATGTAAATAGATTTGGCAATCTGCATGTACCAGAGATCAGTGGGGAAATTTAAAAGAAGCATTACATCATGCACAGTTGCAAAGTCGTCTTAATGAGTAACACTTGTGGCAAACTCCATGGTCCACCTTTACACTAGGAACTGTGGCCCCACAGATCACCCATCATTAGGGCCTCCATTATCACCTGTCCCAGACTAGTTCAGTTCCCATGGACAATCTCCCCGGTCTTTATGCTTTGTATACATATGCTGGATCTGTTATTCAAAGCTACAGGCCTCTTGCTCCCATTTCTAGAACTGAGACTGTTTCAATCTGATTCTTCAATGAGAGGTCAGGTCACCAAACTAATTTCCAAACGTTTTATTAGACAGAGAGAAAAACGACAGTTTGTGGAAAGGAAAAATTCTTCTGGTGGTGGGATCCCAGGAAGAAAGAGAGAGAGAAATAGAGAGACAGAGAAAGAAAGCATGGGACTCAAATTGAGTTTTGAAGTCTGAGCACACAGACTGAGTTTTGTCAGGAGTCTTATGGACTCAGGACATGAATTGGCTTGCCCGACGGGTGTGTCCAGATTTCAGTTAGTGCCACAGAGTCTGGATGTCTCAGCAGTTTGGAAAGTCGCTCAGGTGATATGACACATGTTTCGTGACTGTTTTCTCCTTAAGGCCAGGAACAAAACGTTCCGTTTAAGATAATGAAGTTTTTGCTTTTGGAGACTGAAAGATACAAGTCAGAGTTACAATGTGTCAGAGGGCCTTAAATGTTTTGTGACCCCAGATTTTACAGTTCTGTGACCCTAGAAAAATCAGGTTTTTTAGTTGTTGATGTCATCCAGTTTTGATCAGAGGAGGATGGGTTCCCCTTCTAAACCTTGGTTCCTCCCAAGGATTCTTCCTCCAGCTTCCTCCAGAGTTTTTCCTCACCTGTGTTGCCCTTTGTTTGTTAATTAGGGTCTCTCTCTAACCCGGATTCTGTAAAGCTTTTGTAAAGATTCTGTTGTTAAATGTATGGAAAATGTAATTGATTTGACTTGACTACCTAAGTTACATAGAGTTGATGTGAAAGCACAAGCCCATATATTTCAAATCTAAATTATGTCCTTTACAAGACCATCTGCTTATACAGGGGGACTGAGAAGACATAACATGCACAGGGATATAGTTTCATTTTTGAACACTCTTCCCTATGGCCATGAGTTAATGTGAGGGCTGACTTACCCTATTGTGTTTACTCTTCTAGAGCTTGTGCCATGAGGGACAGTAATGTTTATGAGGCACCACTTATTCCCACAAGGGTGGTTTAATGCTGTAGAGAGATATGGAAAAGCCACATGAAAAAGCAGGAGAACTGAAACACTGTCGCCAAACAGTCAATCAAAATAAGCTTCCATGCTGGAAAATCATACTGCTGCTAATTTAAAACTATAAACATGTCAGTTACACTAGTGACAATATCTGCAAAAAATATGTTAGACAGAAAATATTCTTTCGCTACCCATACTCTCTAATGGGGTAATTATGTGTGGTTTTCTATCTAATTATGTGTGGCAGTTATTGTGTATAGATGTAAAATAAATGCACTAAAAATGTCCATCGGTTTGCTATTGTATCTTGTACTTTTGCTGTTTTTCATTTTGCAATGAGGCTCTAATGCACAATTCATTATTTATATGATTAGCCTGAGTCATCCTCTGAAAGCTTGGGGACATGCTGAAAGCAGAGTCCCCGACATAATGCACTAAGGGGGTCATTTATAGTCAGAGCACACTCACACACCCAGGGAGCATCAAATGTGGCCATGTGGATACACAGAAAGGAAATTAGAGAAGGAAGCACAGTGGCTTGGCTGTGGTTGAAAGAACTGGTACAGTATAATACAAACCACTTACACAAAATCTTTGATTAGGCAAGAAGCAGGGGCCACATGGGGCTGAGTAGAAACAAAAAAGTTTTCCATCTTTACACAAACATACAGTAATAACCTAATATTGGGTCTGTTACAGTTTTCAGCAACGCTTAGCTGCATGACATGTCGATTTTTGGTTATGGATTTTGGAGTTTCTGTTAATAGCAGAAAATGACCAAGAAAATGATTAGAAAAAAGCCCCCAACTCACTGGCTCTGGGTTACAGCACCATCTACAGGATAATATCTCAGCTGGGCAGCATTAAAGCAGGTATCTCACCCCCCCCTCTTTCAACGAGTTGTCACCTGAGTTAAAAACGAGCTGTTTTTGTAGCTTGGTTTCAGTTTGAATTGGACAGACTAGGAAATAGTTTTATAAATATTATTTAAACAGTGAGGAAACATGGGGCTTTTTAGGATATGAGCCATTTAATTCCAGACTTATTTAAATGCGTTTAATTAGATTTTTCCTTAGCTTTTAAGCAGACTAGCCACTTCTTAACTTTACACGTCTCTCACCCTTCTGTATCAGATATGAAATCTCTACATAACTCTCTCTTCTGCTGCTTCTGAATGTGCTTTAAAAAACAACCTTTTTACTTTATTTGCGGTCCTAATGCAATTGTAGGCCGAGGTTTGGGCACCCCTGGCAAAGTGACTTTTTATGAATTGTCTAGAATAGTGATCCCAAACCACCGGGCCGCGGACCGGTACCAGGCCGAACAAAAAATTAAAACTTTTTTTTTATACGATCTTAATCCGTAGCATTTAAGTATATTCAAATTTGCCGGTATTCTGGATGAAAGTCATGGCAGAAAACCCTGATATTTACACAACAGCACTGAAAACTTATTCTGAAAGGATCGTTTATGCTTTACCATAGCGACCAGAGCGCATGAGGGGCAGAGAGGAGGACGTTAATGACGATTTTTAGGAAGACGCTGCTAATAAAGTTACATAATTACACAGTGGATTCATGTTTATTATTATATTTACAAAATACCA
>JBBIGC010000036.1:11423501-11434919 GCA_037576955.1 Lepidarchus adonis
CTTGGCCTTTGAGCCGTCAGTATTCCGGCGAACGTGACCGGTGCTGCCCTCTAGGGGGAGCCTTAGCTCCCCTGACACCATCTTCTCACTTACTGCACCCAGAGGCTTCAGGAACAGCCAATGTGGAAAGAGTAACATTGATGGATGACCTTGAAAGTCTAGCCATGAAATCGGCCTACTGTTCGGGATGATTCATACCCAGACTTTTTATCACAAGTTTCAAACTTGCTAATATGATTTGAAAAACTTCAAATGAAATATTTTCCCTTGTTTTATTATAAAAATCAAAAATTTTAGTTTTTTGTCCAAAAAACATAAATGAAATCTTTTTATATTACAAATTAAAGTTTCCATAGCTGATTATTTTAATACTCAACATTACTCCGGTTTACTTACTTTTTTAAGTTTTTCAAGCTATTTAAAGCAACTGATTTCCTGAAAGTATCTATTACAATATAAAGTATGTAATTAATAAAGATGTTGTAATATAATTCAGGTAAATAAAATTAGTATACAACATGGAAAGCCAAAGAAGCCAATTTTTCATCTTCATTAATACAGTGCCTACAGATACAGGTCAAATACTTGAAAAGTAGCTTTTTTCAACAAAGTTATCAAAAAATCATGGAGAAAGTAAGAACATCCCTGGCCACAGACTTATATCTATCCGGTAGGCAGTGATAACATATTGTTGTAATTGTCCGCCATCCTGAATTTGGCTTCCATGCAAAATTGCTTTAGTTGGGTATGTTCTTCCCTCTTCAGATCTCGTTTACAATTTCAATGGGGTTCAAAAAAACTCTCATGGATTTGCTAGTGTGCTCAGAATTATTATTGTGTTGAAAGGTCCACCGCTGGTTCTCTAATGTAAATGTTCACATTGGAAAGCAAATGTTTTTCCTAACATACCATTCCATGCATTGTTCAATCTCTTTCTGATTGTAGCACTTTCACACCAAAGCTGCATGACTTACCTGCCAGTTCCATTATGAAGGTTTAGGGCTTTAAGGGATTACTTTATCCATATTTTTTCATTTATTGTAGTAAAATAATCCTTAGTTTACCACTGTTATGAAGGGACTGAAATGTTTTCTTGCTTAAATATGACTAAAACAATTTTCACAGGATGTACTTATAAGTGTTAGAAACATAACAGTGCCTTATGTTAGAAGGTATATTTTATTAACACCACAGGTCAGTAAAGACACATTATGAGGACAAAGGTCTGTTACCAAGTCTACAGCCACTTAAGCTCATCTTGACGCACTATATTAAAGACTATTCTTAAAACTATTAAGAATATAGGTAAATTATTCTGGTATTGACAAATAGACTCTTTTTGTCACTTTACCCTTTCTCAATACTCGCAGTACTGCAGACTGAATACAAGCTGTGTAATGTTTCTATAACAGTATCCCCAACTGTAACCTCTATTAAATGGCTTTTTCGGCACCTTCAACCGACAGTGCTGGACATTGCTATAGGAAATTCAATGTACAATCAACAGCTCCAGTTCATCTGTGAGGAGTTTATGGAATATTCAATATACACCATCTATTCTGTAATAAGCAGGTAAACAAGTCTCATGACTTTGTGCCAAACTTTGTGAGAGAGTTGTCAACCAGTTCAAAAATAACATTTCTCAAAGACTTTATTTTCACTGTCTTCAGTGAATAACAATGTGAAAAGTTGCAGGAATTTCAAAGATACCAGTCTGTATAGGGCAATGATGCCCATACCATTGCTAGAGTACCCCCTTTCCTGCTGATCTTCAATGTCTTCCCTGCTCCCAACACACCTGATCTAACTATATCGTGCATGTGCTTCACTGGCCTGCCAGCAGTCCACATCTGTCTCGTCTTAAAAATGTATGGAGCATCATGAAAAAGAGAATCAGACAAACAGTGACAATATATTATTATTCAGCTGTTGAGCAAGTCAACCATGAATGAACACAATGAAACATTTGTAACAAGAAGTATCCTCGATTCCTAAACAATAAATAAAGTGTTAATACGGTTACTAAGGCAATGTGATGTAACACAATAGTAAATGTGCCTCTGTTTCAATATATTTGAGGGTCGTACTGTCATCAAATTCTAATTAGTAAAAAAAGTAAAATTAGGTCAGTTAGTTAAAAGATTGTTCTTTGTTCTTTTGTTAAAATAAACATAAACTTATTTGACAAATAAAGGTTAAAGAGAATTTTTTAAAATGGGTTTTGTATATGATATATGACATATGCACAGATTCAGGTTCATTGAAAGGCTATAAGGTCATTCAATGTGCTTTACAGGGATAAAACCAAGCATAAAGAATATAATTAAAATTTATAAATGAATAAGTAATAATAAATAAATAAGAAAAGCAATAGTACTAGAAATAAAAGTAAGATTAAAAGTGCAAAATAAAAGAATTAAACAAAACATAAAAGATAAAGATAAAAGATAAAAGAAAGTTAAACAGAAAGGATGTGAAAATGTGATTATTATCTGATCAAGAAAAACGCAGTTTTTATCTTCTTTTTAAAACTGGCAACAGTTGGGCCAGATCTGATTTCCATTGGTAGCTGGTTCCAGCATTTGGCTGCATAATGATTAAATGCCATTTCACCCTGTTTAGATTCAGTTCTGGACACCACTAGCTGACCCGCTCCTGCTGATCTAAGAGATCTTCCAGCCTGGTCCTCAAACATCATAGAGATATATTTTGGGCCCAAACCATTGACTGACTAATACACAATGAGTAAAACTTTGAACTCAATTCTGTATCTGATTGGAAGCCAGTGTAGAGACTTGGGGACTGGAGTGACGTTTCTCTTTTCTTAGTTTTAGTAAAAACAGCAGCATTTTGTATATGTTGTAACTGTCTGATGGTCTTTTTGGGACCATTGAATTAAGAATTACAATAGTCAACCCTGCAAGATATGAAGGCATGGATAAGTTTCTCTAAATCCTGTATTTACAGAAAATCTCTAACCTTAGCTATGTTTCTGAGATGCCAAAATACCTTCCTTCTCTGTTCTAGAATGATCTCTGTCTTGTCTTAACTGAAGGAAATTATGTAATTTACTTTTTCGAGGCACAGGCAAAATGAGTAGGTAGGACTAAAGTCATTTGGAGAGAGGACTAGATAGATCTGGGTGTTAATTTTACTTAAGTGCTAAGCATTCATACAAAGTAACAGGTTCATTTACTAAATGAAATGTATAAAAATACATTTCTATACATCTTCATGCACAATTACATTCGCTGAATTTAACATATTAGGAAATGTAACTTCCTTTTGTTCTACCTTTTTTTCCCCTGAAACTCCCTATTGATTAATGACTTATGCTTCTCCTTGGCTAACATCATACCCCTGTTTAACAATGCTCTTTGACATAACACTGATCAAAAGCTTTGCCTATTGATTTAGCAAACCAATTACAGGGAACAGAAATCTCTTTTGTGCATTTTATAGTATTTCTGTAGCATTAATCATGTTTCTCAATACCTGCTGTCAGAGCATACATATTTGTACAGATATTGCTGTAGTTATATATTAAAGCTTTTCTCTTGAGGCCTTCTTATGTACAGTTGTCTTGTATAATCGCCTGAAGTTGTCTGATAAATGTGGTGGTGTGTCCTTAAAGTCTATTTACTTATAGTATGTTTTTAGCCCTGATTATTGTTGTGTTCTCCATCATATGTGAAATCTGTTTTTAAATTATGAACTGAATGCAGCGTATGAATAAGAGATGATACATAATTGAAGCGAGCGAAATGAAAGCACTACTGCACCTGCTGCACTGTTGGTGTTTATTGTTGCTTTGAGCTAGGTCATTCTAAGTGGCAGACTCAGCTAAGCTGAATTTATGGGAGCTCTTAAGTAGGTCATGCTCATCTTCTCTCTCAGCTACGAAACAGTACAAGCTGAGTTGTATTTATCCTTGGGGAGAAGGCTGGTAAACTATTGGTTTCTTTTCTCTCTGTGCTATGGTCAGGTGCAGATAAGAAATCCTGTCCCAAGCAACTGGAACATAACAGCATAATTTTTTTCTTGTTAACGAGCAACACTTGTGGATAATAATGACTAAAACAAATGTATGTTATACATTTATTACCTGAATCTTAGTAAGGATGCACCAATCCGATATTGAATATCGCTCAAATACTGGCTAGAATAACTAGATCAGGTATCATATCAATGGGCTGATCCATGGGCCCGATACAAATACAGTGGGTCCTCGACTTACAACAGGGTTCTGTTCCTCGTCGTGCGTACGTAAGTAGAAACCCCCTTATATAACCGTCTGCGTGTGTAATGCTCTGAGACTATTCCTCTGTCAGTCTACCAGCAGGAGACATTCACCCACCTGAGGCTCTGTTTTGCCATTTTCTTAGCGTTTTTCATAATATATACTTTTACTTTCATTTTCACTTCTAGCCTTATTATTATTTATTCTATTTATCTTATTTTAGTTGTATTCTTATATTTTATTGTATTCGCTAAATTACAGTTTTTATTCCAACGTCTACTTATTCCACCCTAGTTATTCCACTTATCCCACCCTAGTTATACCTTACCTTTGCATTTTATCTTATAGTATTTTTTACCTTAGAGTATTTTTATCTTACTCTATGTGTTATCTTTTGTCTGTATTGTCTCCATGTGCAGTCGCTACATAAGCAATTTCCTCCGGGACAATAAAGTTTTTCTGATTCTGATTCTGATTCTGATTTACACCATTAAAAAATGTAAAAACGTATTTGGGGCAGCGTCGCAACCACAAATTTTCACAACTCAAGTACATCGTAAGTCTAGGACCACCTGTATATCCCAGTCTCTTCCACAGTGAGGCACAGCTTATTAATTGAACACTTGTATCAGATCACTACTCTAAGCCCAATATAAGGACTGTCTCAGACTATGATTATATGGCAATGATCATCGCTTCTAAACTCCATTAACGTATGGACGGCCTTGTTCAAACTCAAAATTATAATTTGAACATTTTAAAATGCAAAACATGCTTTTGTTGATTTTTGAAAATCAGTCAATATCTATAAAATATGTTGTGGGGGGATAAATAATGTGTTATGGGTTTTTCTTCACAGTATGTAAAATCTGCAAATGTACATAAAATGTGCACAAAAATTGTAAGAAAATAGCTTATATTTTAGTGTGTTGCTTGTAGATGATGTATTTTTTTTTTTTTACTTTAGTAAATCAAGTTCCTTCATGCTAATGCTACATTTGACATGTTGTTTAGTTGTGATGTTTCTAGCATTCAAAGACAGTGAAACAGTGTTGTTGACAAGACTACAGTTTTTCAATGAACATAAAGGCAAAGACCAGGACTTGCTTGACCATAGTAACAGTATTAAAAACAGGAAAAGAAACTCATGAAAGCATGGTTGTGGAAATGAGATGGTGTGGGTTGCTAAGCTGCCCTCAGAACTGGGTAGCGTACGGTCATTATTCATCTAGGAATTCTGCAACATATAAAAAAATTTGATACAGCTTTGATACAGAATTTGATACAGCTGTGGGAGGTTCAGCAGTATAATGATCCTAAGAACACTAGCAAGTCCAGCAAGGGACGGCTCAAAAGAAAAAGAAAGTTTTTTTAACCTCATTGAAATGGCGAGTAGTATTTGAAAAAGTCAGAACAAAAAATCCCTGAAACCTCTTGAATTCAAGTCAATCACAGAATCTCACTGTCAATTATGCAAAATTACTAGAAGCAAATGCTTCTGCTAAATAGGGCAATACTAGCCTTTGAGGCTAAGGATGTAGTCACCACATGGTCTCCACAGAAGAATATTATATATGAATGAAATCATATTGTAGCGGAGCTGAGGCTTAAGGTTGGGCGTGCTGGTGCCGCAGGGCCCCCTGGGAGTTCTGGTTTGTGTGTTTGTGACTGTGTTGCAGGTTTTATTGTGTTTGTTTGGGGCTTTGTTTGTCTGTGTATGTGTTTGTGGGACTAAGTTGTTTTTTATATGGTTAGTTAGAGGGTAAATGGCTGAACCCACCCTCACCAGGTCAAGCGGACATTTAGGTGGTTTTCGGGAGGGTGGGATCAGCCAAACAAGAGAATTCTGGGCTTGATGAGCGCTCTGTGTCTGCTATGCCAGTTGGGGGTGAAATTGCTTTCAAGAGCTTTATTCAGAGCTTAATAAAGTGAAGGGCTACGTCCCAATTCAAGCAAATACTCTCTGGTGTGTCCGCGATTATCATTTTTATATATTTTTGTTTTTATCTATGGCTTTTCTTTTTTTATGCTTATTTATTTTATTATTTCATGCTTTTATATTTTCCTTTAAACATTGTAAATCACATCGAATGACCATGTGTATGATAATGTGCTATATAAATAAACTTAAATTTAAATAAAAAACTTAAAATAAATAAAAATAAATTTTGCTAGTTCAAATATGTAAAAAAAAATCTACAATTTCCTTGGGAAATGTAATATTTTTTGATATTATTGTCCATTGTTCATTGTTTAATGTAACAAAACAAAATGAAATTCAGATCATTTTATTTTTTGTATAATTTTGCCTTAATATGTTGAGATCTCATGCTAATGTTTTTAGTGCCCTTATATAAATAAAGTGATTTAAGCCTCATTTCCTCAAATGAGGATAATTAGATATCCGACCATAAACATTAATGGAGGAAGTGAGAGTCTGGTGCTGATGTGGGTGAAGGAAACACAGCGAGAGCCACTGCTAAGCCTGCTCTTCTCTGACAAGGGGAAGCAGCTGTGTGGCATTTCAGTAGAGGCCTGCTGCGACTGACTGGCCTAAACCCATTACAGACACAGCCTCAGTAGCCTCCAAAACACATCTCATCCAGGCAGTCGTCAAAGCTGCAGCCTAAAGCTTTATAGCAGTGACAAAGCAATGCATGTCACAGTCAATGGGAGCATAAATACCGTATATCTTCTAATAATAGTCCGTCTCTTATTGATGCCCGTTTCCAATAAACGCCGGGTTTGAAGAGATGTTGCAACAAATAGACGCTGGTCTCCAATAATAACACGCCCCTACCCCAACTTTCACAGACACACGCCTCCGAGCTCCACTTTCTGCTTTAACAGAATATATTCTCTAAAAGGTATGAAACGGCTTAAAAATAAAATAGTGTAACGTGTTTAATTACTCATTTCTGTCGTGATATCTGAGGATTATTGACGGATATTAAGCGGCTCTGTTTAAACTTATCTCTGCATTTGGTGCTAAACCACTCCCACAATAACAGCAGCATCACAGACAAGTATCACCACCGAAGAGACAGAGCGATGATTTTAGTCTTGATGTTTAACCTTCTGTCAAAATAAATGTGAAGAAGCTACATGACATTTTGTACCGTCACCATTCCATCTGTGAGGAGAATAATAGCCCGTCTCCAACAAACTTTTGTCTCTATTAAATGCTGGGCTGTCCCAATAATATATTGCATAAACTCCGGGGCTACTATTGAAAGATACACTGTATGTGAAAATAAAATGAGGGGATTAAGATATCAGATATGCTCCAGATTAAACAATAGCAATAATGAGACTGAGCATATTAGAATTATTAAAATGAGCCCATACTCTAACATCCCCAAATGATTTTGAACTCACATATACAATGACATTTCTGAGTGTCTTTTTTTTAGACGTATTTGTTTCTAATTTGTATTCTAGTCGTAATGTATTTATATTTAGAACTTATTACATCAGAGGCCAAGGTCATGCTGAAAACACTACTGGAGTGTTATTAGTCATCAAGAGTATGGACATAAGTGCCCAAGTATCAAACCAACATGCAGGTACAACCTCGTCAGGAAAAATCTTTTAATAACCTTAAAGCAGTCACACGTCGCCTGTGAAAACAGGCCGGGCCCTTTTCATTAAACAGAAACATGCGTGAGGGGCAAGGGGCCTTTTAAATGAGATGTGCAGGAAAAAAAAGCTTAATAGAAAAAGCAATGGCAGGATGCTCGAATGCTTGATGCTTTCAGAAAAGCTAGCATTACGCTGAAAGTTAGTGGAAATGCTGCAATCAAGCACGAAGAGGAAACACCATCAAGATTGCTAATGAGTCACAATTGCTGTTTGCAGACGCAACCTCCTGCCCTTGAAGAACGAACGTCAGAAAGGAAGAAAGCTCATCCCCCAGTTTTCTCACAACTGGAGACATTTCATTCACCTAATTACAAAAGCATTTGAAGACGGTTCTACATTAATATATTCATTGCCTTTGCTGGTGGTGCTATGTGCCCTCATTTACTGGCTTTACAAACATTGATTTGGAATTACACTGCTGGACATCAGAGATACTAATGTGGTCTGACTGGCCACCAGAAAGTGCATTGTGAATGAATGTGGTGAGAGTGAGCTGTGTGTGATGAACTTGCGCCCTTGTCATGTCAAGCTCTACAGGACATGATTTAGCATGGAGTTTCAAAATGTACATTCTAACAAACAGAATTCTGCACTAATAAATTACCATGTATAACCAGGTATGACCATGAAGAAGTTACCAACAAATGTTGGAAGGTTATTCGGGAGTTCATGATTACTCATTAGCGCTAGGAAAATAAAATTTAACTGAATTATTCATTAGATTCAATTAAAAAATTCAAGATCCAAGTTCATTATCCTACACTTGGTATTCACATCTGTTTTGGCTTATAATGACAAAAGGACAAATGTTTTTGCAAACCCAGGTAGAGAATTACCGGTTTGTAACATTATAGGGTTTCAAAAATGTTTGATGTTTAAATTATCTGCCATTTATTGTAGTTAGAAATCCTTTGTATTTTCCTTGCATCTAGAAGAATAGTTTATATTAATTTAAACATATTGAAATACAGAATACTAATTTAAACAGCCGAACTATTCTAATGTTTTATATATATATGAAGTGGTGACCTCAGTGGGATTCAGTGAAAGGACTTTGTGAAGAGTTCAGGTTTCTGAAGACTGTACATACTAGGGGTGTGACAAAATATTGATATGACAATATGTATTGTCGTTCTTGCTCATGCTATACAAAAATTGATACGCCAACTGCAATATCGATATTTAAATGAATAAACAATTTGACTCACCAGCGTAGCTACTTCATCTCTTGGTGTTGCTCAACTAAGTGCAGGAGACTTGGGTGAAAGCTAAAGAACTTCCCAACAGATGGATAGTAGAGAAAGATTGATTGAGAGACGCCTCAGCCACATTTAAATCTAACGTCTGACTTTGGCTATTAGAATATTGACGGAACAGAGCATGGATTATTTTGTGATTGCTGCATCTCTGCACATCTCTTTCCCACACTCGTTTAATTACTATCGATGACACTACAAGGGAACGGTCAACGTGAGTAAACAGTCATCGCTAGAGAGCTTCTTTAAAAAGGTGGAAAGACTCAGTAATCCGAACTGAAAAACTGAACTGTCCTGAATAATTTAACAATAACAATAATTTAGATCAGACAAAAACATAATGCTCCATAATTCGTCTGGTATACACAGGGTTAAAACTAGCTGGCTGTAGTAAGGCATGTATTTCATGGGGAGCAATGCATTGTGGACTATATAGTGTCTGATGGGCGAAAATAGATTGTAGGGATAGGGAGTTATATTTCGGTTGATAGCACAATGTTAGCGCGACTTGCCAAGTGAAAGGGGAACAGAAGTAAAACCTTTAAGGTGAAGTAGTAGTAGCATTGCTTTTACTTATATAAATGAACAATACATCCCCGTGTTTCTGTGACGAATCACTATGTCATTGTCATGCAATATACCGGAGAACTGCGGTATCATGAAATTATCATCATAGGCCATGTATCGCGTATCGTATTGTATCGTGAGATACCCTGTGATTCCCACCCTAGTAAATACAGATCAGAAATACATGATTTGCAGGCACCAAAAAACATAGTCATAATTTACATTGATGATGGGGGAGTATGTCCCTGTCACTTCAAAATTCATTTTTCCCCTTTACTTTCAAACACTTTCAAACTTAAAAATAACTACATACTATTATTAAATTGTATCTACTCTAAAAGTCCAGGCGCAATTGTTTGCTACATAAAAACCAAAGTATAACAAGCATTGAACTAAAACAAAATCTAATGTACCACAGATATGACCTATTTCTATGACTGTTCTAGACAGCAACTTTGTTCAGAGAAGATAAACCTCACTGGCTGGATGCTCTGGTGTAGAAAATGAGGCAAAGACATTTCATCAGAAAATGAAGAAAGTAAGTAATGTGAAGAGAAGATATCAACTCCATTGTGCACTTCTTAAACCAATCCACACTAGAGCCAAAGGACACTAATGCAAAAGATGCCAAAGTCAATGTCTGTTAAAAAGTAAAAAATAATTTGTTCTTATATACAGTGGGGCAAAAAAAGTATTTGGCAGCCACTGATTCTGCAAGCTGTCCCACTTAAAAAGATGAGAGAGTCTGTAATGTTCATTATAGGTTCACTTCAATTGTGAGAGACAGAATGTAAAAAGAAATCAGGAAATCACATTGTATGATTTTGTAAAGAATTTTTGTATAAATGATGCAGAAAATAAGCATTTAGCTCCTACAAACAAGCAAGAATTCTGGTCATCACAGACCTGTTCTATCCTCCACTCGTTACCTGTATAAATGGAACCTGTTTTAACTCGTTATCTGTATAAAAGACACCTGTCCACACCTTCAAACAGTCAGACTCCAACCTCCACTATGGCCAAGACCAGAGAGCTGTCTAATGACAACAGTGAGGAAACAGCCTAGAACTACCTGGGGGAACTGGTCAATGACCTGAAGACAGCTGGGACCACAGTAACAAAGGTTACTATCAGTAACGCACTACGTCGTCATGTATTAAAATCCTGCTTAAACCAGCACATGTCCTGGACCATGTCCAGTTTTCCAGAGACGATCTGGACGATCAACAAAAGAATTGGGAGAATGTCTTGTGTTCAGATAAGACCAAAATGGAACTGTTTGGTATAAACAACACTCACCTTGTATGGAGAGGTAAGAAGGCGGAGTTGCATCACAAGAACACCATACCCACTGTGAAGCATGGGGGTGGAATCATTATGCTTTTTTTTGCAAAGGAGACAGGATGACTGATCCGTATTAAGGAAAGGATGAATGGAGCCATGTATCATAAGATTTTGGGCAAAAACCTCCTTCCATCAGTGAGAGCATTGAAGATGAAACGTGGCTGGACCTTCCAGCATGACAATGATACCAAACACACTGCCTTGGCAACAAAAGAGTGGCTACGTAAATAGCATTTCAAGGTTCTGGAGTGGCCTAGCCAGTCCCCGGACCTCAATCCAATAGAGAATCTGTAGAGGGAGATGAAAGTCTGTGTTGCCCAGCGACAGCCCCAAAACATCACAGCTCTTGAGAAGATCTGCATGGAAGAA
>JBBIGC010000036.1:11435019-11451819 GCA_037576955.1 Lepidarchus adonis
AGATAGATAGATAGATAGATAGATAGATAGATAGATAGATAGATAGATAGATAGATAGATAGATAGATAGAATGATAATAGTCTTACATTTTTACAACAGGAGAAAGCATTATGCAGCTCTGCTTTATAAATTTAAACAATTGTGTAAATGCAGTTACAAAGCACAAAGCAAATTTAATATTTGGACAAAATTCAGACAAACCTTTTCACTTACTAATTTACCAAGATATGCTCCTATAGTAAGAATTAACATACTCATTCCTTCCACCTCTAATGAACGTCTTAAATTCCTCACTCACATTATTAGACATGTTCAATTTCACAGTTTTACACTATCAAACTTTTCTCACTTTCTACTTCTACCACCTAAGTCCATGCTAGATAATTTAAGATTTTCCTTGTTCTAAAGAGACAATTGGTATAGTCTACTCCCTACTTAACAGATAATCAGAAACCTCTTGCGTCACTGAAACAACAATAGGAGGAAAAACTAAACACACACAACTATCTAAACCATGCAAATAAATTCTGAACAGAATATTCAGTTTGTGTGCGAAATTCAGTTATTCAATGTAAAACTGTTAATTGCCTGCACTGGTGTAAAGTAAGCTCTTAATCCTATACGTGATTGGTGTTCAGCACATCCCGACACACAATTAGATGTTCTTCTCATATGCAATCTTTTTTCTTTTTTCTAGAAACAGCTGTTAATCCATCACCTATTTTAGCAAAATTTTCCCCAAAATTTGGCATAAAAGTATGTAGGAAAAAAACGATGGCTTTCACAAAATCTTGGCCACAACTTCTAGTACTAGTCCAATGCAAAAAATAAAAAATATTCTACAAAACTGTTAAAGTTATGGAAATTATGGACTACACTTGTTTTTTCCCTGCATTCCACCCCCAACACTTTATTTATTAGTTTGTTTTAATACTTGCTGTTACTAGTGTACGTATCAATGGTGCGGAATTGGTTGGGGGTTCTGTCTGATTGTGTAGAAAATGAAAAATAACAAAAGACAAAAAAACAACAAATAAAATGTCAACTAGAATGGAAACTTGTTACACAAGCTATTAATACACAATAATGACATTTAACAGTTATCTTCATTGCTGTATTCATTCTTATTTTTTGAAGAATTCACATTAAATAAGCTGTTGTTAGAGTTTGATACTCAGATTTGTTTTATTTTAATATTCATTGAAATCTAAAATCTTTAAAACAGCTAAAATGTTGATTAGATTAACCTAACATTTGATTGAATGTGCTATTGTGAACAAAAGTTGCTTAAATTATTTAGTGTTTCTTTTTTGCTGGGTACACTTTGACACAGATCAACTGCACAGAATTACAAGACTTATACATCATTGCGCAAGAAAGAGCAAATATGTGATTTGTTGTCCATGTTGCACCTTCAAATGTACCTGTGCATCCGCTGTGTTTGTGTGCAACTGTAAAACAGTGTACTCAAAAACTGAGAATAAACATTTTTGCATAACAGCTAAACATTTCTCTTTATTACCTTCTTTACATGAAAGAGTTGGAATACTTTCAGTATGCTACAGTGAAAAGTATATAGATATACATATATATCAGGATAATATTTTTATCAAGTATTCTTTGGCTAATGATAGTGAAAATCTGATATTGTTTTCATTTCTTGAGTTCATTTGCCTATATCAAGTACTTTTTAATTTTTGTTAGTTTTTTATGATAAATGAACCACATTTACTTGGAAAAACTTTCTTTTTACAAAAGTTACACTTGGTTTGTTCCACTAGCATTGCTTGATCAATAAGACCAACTAAAAATGACCGGAAAAACAGGTAGGTTAATAAGGCTGACACAGCTTGGAGCAATATTACGTGGCTATTTATAAAGGCTTTGTATATGAACAAAGGGATTTTGAAGTGGATATGCTACAGGAAGCCGAAGGAGGTATGATATCAGAACAAGGTTTAATCAAGAAGAATTTTATACCATCTGGAGCTTATAAAAGGAAGAGAACCTAATGAACTAAAACTACTACTGATATCACAGAAGGCCACGATATGCAAATAATCAATAACAAATTTGTACTGTGTTCTGTGAGAATTTCAATCACAGATGTTCCTTAATAAATATTCTGCAGGTGTTTTGTCACATCTAGGCATTCATGTGACTCCACAGCTACCATCATTTATATAAAATATTGAAGTCCTAGATGCTTTCAGTTCATGCTTCAAAAAGATTTTTAAAAATATTGTAAGTATCCGTTATTTGTAACATCGTAGCAATAATATTTTAAATATTCAGCAAACCCTGTGTGTATGTGTGTAACTAACCTGAGCCCTTCGAAGATGGGACAAATGCTCTTCTACAGATCTGTGCAGCTCAGCAGGAACTTTCAAGACATTTTCATGGTTATCCATCATGAAATTGACTAGCTTGGTGGCCAACAGTTCATCCAGGTCCACTTCATCTGCAGAACTCAAAATGCAGCGGGAGAAGGTCTGGACCATCTTTCATGAAAAAAAAAATACAATGAGAACATAAATGGTAATAGATTAGCCTCAAATATTTCACATTATAAACCATAGATTTGACATAACAAATGCTACAAAAAAATACAAAAATCTAGTACCAGAGTACGTGTTCCTATGGCATCGTTGAGTGGAGGAAGAGCATGGTTGCTGCAAGCTTTGGCCATCAGGCGCGTTAGCAGCTGCAGCTTACGCCGGTTGGCTGGAGGCAGTAGGAGGCAGCACACCTGCAGTGCTTCAACAGCAATGTGCTCTCTTGGAAGAAGTCCTGAGGGGTGGGAGGAAAAATGTGTTCAATAATACACTAACATTATGAAACCCTGTGCAGACGTGTTTCATACTTCAATTTGCCCTACTTCTAATAATATTTCTGCATGTCGTCACAATTAAAAACCATCACTAAAACACTTATGGTTAAGGTTTTCTTGTACATACTGTAACGGGGCTGAGGCTTGAACCGCACTGCCTCCTGGGAACTGTTGTGTGCATTGTGTTTATTTGGATGGGGGCTGTGTGTCCATGTGTGTTATGGGGCAAAGTTGGGCTAATGTGTGTAGTTTGGGTGTAAATGGGCACCGGAGGATTCCTGCATTTAGCAGGCAGTGAGAGAGTCTGGTTCTGAGGCTTGAGTTCTCTGTGTGCGCTACACCAGTTTGGGGTGCATGTGTGCTGTTTAAGTTCTTTTAAGAGCTCAATAAAGCCAGTCTTGCATAACCTCCCTTCACCAGCTAAATAATAAAGCACACAAGCAAATTTGTTACCAACACTGACAGACAACACTTATTTCCTGTCCTGTCCAAAACCAGCGATGATGTCAAGTGTGACAGTATCTGTGTTGAGTATAGTAATGAATAGCTAAAGCTCACTCTGATGCCTGGGGCTGTGCTCTTCATAATGGAGGTAAACTATGTGTGTAAAACACACGAGAAGAGATCTTGCATAGAGCCCAGGTCCGAGGAAGACTGACGGTTGTCTTTAGCCTCTTCCATTTTCTAACAATTTCTCCAACAGTTGATCTGTTTTCACTACGCTGCTTAGCAATTGCCCCATAGCCCTTTCCAGCCATGGGGGGGTCCACAATTTTGTCTCTGGTGTCTTTTGACAGCTCTTTGGTCTTGCCCATGGTAGTAGTTGGAGTCTGACTGACTGTGGGGTGGACAGGTGTCTTTAAAGAGCCCAGACGGGTGCATTCTTTACAAATCACACAATCTCTCACAGCATGGTGTTAAAATACTTAAGTTCCTCACTGTAAGACCACCAAAATATACTGACTGTCTAGTTTGCTAAATATCATGTGGACAAACCAGAAGGATACTGGAAGAAGGCTTTGTAGATGGATAACGCCAAAATATTACTTTCTGGCTTAAATGAGGAGGATTACATTTGGAGGAAGAAGAACACCAGCATAAAAACCTTATCCCATCTGTGAAACATTGTCGTGTTCAAAAACTTTTAACCTCTATTGTATATTAAGGAATTTTATTAAACTTCTATTTTAAGTCAAGAGTTAAGTGAAATAAAGCAAATCATATCATTTGGGATTAACGCCTGAAATTATAGTATAACCATAACCTTTACCATCACTGTTTGGCAACAATATCCTTGTATTTTTTTGTCTCTTACCCAAGATGCTGACAAAAATTTCATACAGGTTGAATGTCAGCAGTGGCTCCTTTAATCTCTGAAAATGTTCTGCAACTGTTTTAAAAACATCTCGTTCAAATCCAGGATACATCGGTTGCTTGCTGTCATTACCATTAGGCCCTAGAAGATCATAAGCAATGGTTGTTTAAATGAAAAAAATGCAGGTTATAGATAAAAAAAATTCCAAACGTAAATAATTTTCTACTCACAGTTTGCCAGGCACTTCATTGCTGATAGTACCCAGTGGGGTAAGTCCTCTGTGCAAAATTAAGAGATCTCATCAAAAAAAAAAAAAATACGAATAGCTTGAACACATGCATTTTTAAGTTCCATTTAATATGACGTCAGCAGCTTCCTTACCTGATTTGTTCTTCAGTATAACAATGCCTTGTTTGTTGACACTGAATACATTAAGGACAATGTGTTTTGGGCTCAAGCCTTTAGCATCAAGAACCCCATCTAAAGACTGGAGTCCCAAAACGCTCTGTAAACTAATTGAGAACCATGTTAATTATGAGGAAATATTTTATTATTGTATCAATAAAATACATAAATAATAATAATAATAATAATAATAATAATTTGAATTTAAAAAATAAAAATCAAAAACAAAAAATAAATTGGAACAGTTACATACTGCCATGCATTTAATAAAATCATATACGGTGCTTACTGCGTTAATGTCATTGACTTCCATATCTGGTCCACATGCTTTGGTGTGATCTCTTTTCTCCGAACAAGTTTGCATTCTGGCACTTCCCCTATAGCAATACTATGCCTTTTGTTCCATGACTCGGAATTCTAACAAAAACAGGTTTAACTAAGGAGTTGTAAGGTAAATGCATTTGTCTCAAATAACGCTTTTTTTTTTAAAAAAGCAATTCATACCAGATCCCTCACCAAAACAATAGGTTTCATGGGCATCTTGCTGGGTACTTCTATCTCATCACAGTCATCCCAGAGTGGGATTGGTGGAATGAAGCTTCTCTGTGATACAGGCACACGCTGAGGAAGGGGCTTGAGAGGCGATTGTGGGGGAAATCTAAAGTGACAAAAAAGGGCAATGTTAAAATAATACATAATTATATACATAATACATACATTACATGTGGTTATTTATTTGGTTTGTCTTCCAATACTTCAGTCATTGAAGATGTGAACATATGTCACTACAGTCACAAATATGCAGTTAAAATCAACATGCCCTACCTGTACAAACGTCCATTGTCATCAAAGTCCTCTTTGCCAAACCGTCCTTTGACATCTTCTATAACATGGTTCTTAAGAAACTTCTTCAGTAACTGGAGGGACTGATAGCGGGTCACTTCTGGCCCAAAGTTCTGATTACGCCTCAGCAGCTCATACAGATAATCAACACCTTCCGTTCCTGTGAAACTGTTATCGTAACTCCGGAAGTGTGCCCAGTGTCTTCGCAGTGGCATTCCTGTGCGAAAAAGCTTGACTGTTTCATTCCACTGCAAGAAAAAAGATTGATTTATGGTAAAGCAAGATTCTTGGTTTCTTAAATTAAAACAAGAAATAGTTGTAAGACTTGGAACTCTAGACTGAGTATGTTTCTTACAGCATTTTCCTGAATCCTGGGCCCCACATTCAACAGACATAACCAGTGCTGTTATACATGAAGAGCAACACCCCCACTAAAAAATCCTTTAATTAAATTCAGCACCGGATATTATGGGTGTGCCAAAATATCTATATGGCGATATAGGTAATTTCCCTCAGGGACAATAAAGTTTTTTTTCTGATATCGTCATCCTGGCTCACATGATGCGATAATCAATATGCCGACCCCAATATCGATATTTCAATTAACAAACATTCGCCGCCAACTTGACTCACAAGCGTCGCTACTTCATGTCTCCTCTGGGTGGTGCTGCAGGACACAGGAAAACTCATCAACGGAGAGACAATTTCAACGCTGGGCTGAAAGACTCCCAATTACATTTAAATCTAAAGTCTGGATTCACTTTGCTTCGCTTGAAGGACATTGATGGAACAGACTGATTATTTTATGACAGTTGTGTCTCTGTGCGTCTCTTTTTTCCGCATTAAGCCTACAACACGGTTGATGTGATAAACATGCATCAGTAAAACACACATCGCTAGAGAACTTCTTTCAGAAAGAGGGAAAGTGTGCAGAAATGCCCCCCCCGATATGGGCCACATATCGCGTATCGTATTGTAAGATATTCTGCGATAGGTACATGTCTGTCAGTAACAGCAATAGGACTGCTTCACTTTTTTTATTTCAGTTTTTCTTTTATACCAAAAAGAGAACAGCACCTCACAACTTCACAATCACTATAATAAACCAGTGCAGATCTAAACATTTCAGAGACATGACTTATTCTGGAGACTTATTGTCAAAAACGACAACCTTAATCGATCACTACAATGATCAAGTCCAGATCTACAGGAAACACACCTTAGTTTTTTACCTAGTTTTGATCTAATCTAGTTTGAGCTGTTATTACTCAGGCGAGTATTTGGTAGGTTTTTGGTTACAATAGTCATTAAAGTACAGAGGAATTTCTTTGGGATGATTAAAGGCTACTAAAACCAGCTCTGTTTAAGTCATTCAAAAGCCAACTAAAAGAAATTCAGGCCAAATAATTTAATTACCTTTTATATGTAAAATATAATATTCTGTTATTTAACCTATTCAGGCAATGCCTCAGTAGCATGGCCAAGTGCTGCAGAAAATCAATACTGAATTCACTGTCTGCACAAACTTAATACTACATACCGGAGTAAACAATTAGTTGGACTAGATGGCAGAAAAAAGATTTTAATCAGATAAACATTTCAGAGACGTGACTCACTTAAAAACGACAATCTCAAACTATTATCATGATCCAGTCCAGATCCAGGAAACGCACGCCTTGGTTTTTAACAGCTACTTTTCTACTCCTGTTTAAGCACGTTTGTTGTAGGTTTTTGGTGACTTCGGCCCTTAATTTACCAAAAAATCTAAGGAATTTCTTGGGTGTAATTTAAAGCCACTATAAACAACTGATGCAGACAAGGATCAGCTGAAGGAACTTCTGTCCAAAGGAAAAAGCTCCGTTATTGAGGCCAACTATTATCTACTATCCACGAGTTACAAAAAATCGCTTTGTCGTTTATTAGAGAAATTATCGTTGAAATTGCTATCTTAAGACCCTTTTCCGAGGAAAAAGTAATCCTATAAGACCATTGGGAGCATTTCGCAGCTAAATAAACCGAGGCCGCATGTCCCACTGTCCTCCGCGGCTTCAGTTACCCATCGCTACTTTTACTCACCAACTTCGTTGCCCTATATGGACCCGGGCCGATAACTCTTCCATCCATTCTTCCCTAAGGATTTTACGACTTTAATCTGGTTCCATCAAAATAAACAGGAATTTGTATATCTAGCCATTTCTGCCTTAATATCGATGTGTATCAGAAGGTATTGCCACGGACTAAAAGTTCGTTTTGAAAGTGGAGACGATTCTTTGGAGACACGCGATTGGACAATCGCTTCACGTGACAAACGCCTTATACCCATATATGGGCGAAAAAAAGTTTCCGGGTCATTCTGTCACAAAAGTCACGGAAGTTAGGGAAGAGGCAAAATCCACACGAATTCAGATCAATATAATTTATTTTTGGTTCAGTAAAAAGACATTGTTCCACTTTTCACAAAATGATAAATAGAAATACAAAAACATTTTACAATACAAAAAGGTAATATTGGGAAATAACAAGACTCCACATGATCTCATTGGCAAGTCTGGTTCTTTGAAGAACCTCAAAGCCTCGGTCAGATTGTTTTGGATATTTTTTTTAAAAAGAAAAGGGTAGTTAAGAAATATTTAACATTGGAAGAAAAAAAATAAGAATTCAAGGCTGAAAAAACCCAGCTGTCACTTTTGTCACTCAAAAGCTAGGAATCAAGCTAATCAGGTAGTCAGTCATGCTCTTCTCAGGAAAAGGGCTTCAGGCCTGTTTAGTCAGCCGATTTAAAAAAAACCACCTTCACTGCCCTGTCAGAGATCAGTAGCATTAAAACATCAGGCACCTCTGCTCTCAAATCCACAATTTCATTTAAACCAGCAGCTGGTTCATATTCCAAAGCTGGGATTTACATTGCTATATAAACAAACACACGAGAAGGGGGATATTAAAACAAATATTGTACACCCCATAAATATTTCAGAACCCAAAGTGAAGACCATACAATGAAGACCATCTTCAGTGAAAAACCACAGGGTGTGCTAGCTTGGCAATTTTTAGTGATTAGGTGGAATTCCACAAAAGTTTTAACATAAAACAGTGGGTGAAACTTCTGAAATTTCTGAAATGGTTAAAGATAAACCAACTTAAAAGCTGCAGGATTTTCACTTCTTGGAGACCACCATGTCCTCACTTAGTCTTGTGCGCACCATTCGGATGACAGATTCCATTCTGAAGGACTTTGGGCAACCTCTTACCCTTGGTGTATGCTTGATAGTAGAAGTTAAGGAAGAGCGTCAGGAAGATCAGTCCATACAGACCGATGACGTACAGGAACACAGGAAACCGGTAAGGACAGTCCTTCATGAAGAAGAACTGGCCAATGTGGGCAGTAACCATCACAAACTGAACCTTAAAAATATAAAAATCCAACATCAGTATCTTGATCAGAAATGTGCCTTATTTAAAAAAAAGCAGGGTAGGCCAGGTCATCAATATTACCAGCTGAATGGTTGTCATGTACTTCTTCCACCAGAGGTACTTCTGATAAGCTGGCCCCAGAGCAGACAGTGCATAGTAGGTGTACATGATGACATGGACACAGCAGTTAAGCATAGCATGGAAGGTCCCTAGGCCACCTGATGAAACATGTACCAGTTAGATTAATTAAAAAAAACAAAAACAAGTTTGATCCATAATTATTTACATAGAAGAGCCACACTGGAGGTATTCAAACATCAGCCTACTTTACCTGCAGCAAACTTGACCCCAAACCACCATGTGAAGGGCATAATTGAATGATGGTAAACATGGAGGAAAGTGACTTGGCTGTTCTTTTTCCTCACGACAAAGAAGATCTATAAAAATATAGGATATTGCCAAGTGAGAACCATACTCAAAACCCAAACCAAATGTTTTAGAACATGGACTTATGCAAAAGCCATCACTTACAGTGTCTAACATCTCAATAAACTTGGAGAAGTAATATAGCCAGCAAGTCCATGCCATCTGTAAAGCAAAGTACAAGTAAAGTTAATATTCAAGGAATCAGTTAATATTCCAAAATTCAGAAGGAGAATTGGGGTTCTTACCCTGACAGCCTGAGGATTGCTGGAATAGTCCACAAGATCACACCTGTATGAGTATCCATTGGCCCAGCCAGACATGAGAAACTGGTGAAAAAGCCCAGTTGGTTTACATCAGCTCAGTAGTATACAGGCAACCACACCCTTCCACACCTTAACTGAGCTCTTTTTTTTTTACCCCACCCAGATAGTTTTGGTTACAATGAAAAGCAAGCAATTACACCATCATACATTATTAACTATGGATCCTTGTAGTCAGACAGGATTACAGTCATGACCATCCACTTCAGGCATGAGGTAGGACTAAGACCAGGAAAAGGTGGTGTTACAGAAATAGCACATTGAGGCATGACCAAGACCATCAAACATCAAGCAATGCAACTCTGGTCTTTAAGTGTAACTTAGACCCAGACTTAGTTTAGTGTCAAAATTCACCACTTTGTTCCAAAATCAGAGTTTGGACCTTAAACATCTACCACACCACAATTACTTACCTCATAAATCATGTAGAGGGAGAACACGACTATACTGAAGTTATAGATGATCATGGTCTGCTTCAGGTCAAATGGTTTGCGGTTTTCCATCAGACGAGGCCCCAGCGTCGTGACGAAGTAGATGTAGGTCAGGATGACAAGCGCTTGAGGGAATGGGGAGGACATTAGGGGCCAGTCCTCTACTCGTGGGTCTACATAGGTGAGAAACAAGGATAAATTAATCCATTTCCAGAGTTTCTCCATCAAGCATAGTCCATGGAGAACACAAAGATCTGATTTAACTCACCTGCTTCCTTCATCATTTCATCATACAGCAAGGCAGCACTTGAGGTCAATTTGTTTAAAGCCATTTTCTAACTTGTATTTCTTGGGACTCCAGTTCCTTCCTGAAACAGGAAGCTTCAGTTCAACAAACAACAACAAAAATAGTTTTATGAAACTTGACATTCAAGTTTGCCAAACCGGTTTCCTAAGCATCAGAGGACTGACACAACAGATCAATTCCAAACCAATTACCCAGACACTTTAGCCTCTCCACCACAAGAAAGTAAAGCCATTTTGATTTCATCCAAGCTCGTTAACAGAAAAAAAATTTAGTTCTCAAACTACTATTCATACCTAAAGTCCAAGCAAATCCAGCTAGACTGGCTGATCTACAGCCTCTTTACACAAAGGTTTTATCACACCAGCGATCTTGAATGATGCAAGAATTTATTGATGGGGCTTTAAAAAGATTAGCACCAGTAGCCCAAACACCTAGCAAAGCTCTCAGAAGCACCAACATCTCCGTCTCCCTGGAAGCGGCACAGGTCGGCAACCCAATGCGTCCAAAAGGAAAACGTGCTTCAAATTCAACACCCAACAAACCTGTATGACTCGCCTGGTCCTGCCTTGCTGTCGAAATCCTGTTTCTTCTTCTTCTTGGTGCGTTACCTGCCGCTCATGCTACTTATTAGGGCGCACCTGCGCGTGACTCCTCCCACTTATCCGAGGGCGTGGAGCTAAGGCAGCTTCAACCGAAACTCAAGGCCAAAAATGTGTTACTGTACAGCCCACTGGAATTAAACAGTTAAAGAAACAGTACAAATGATTAAAAGTAAATTTTAGAGTAAAATGATATATCTTCATACAATAATGTGCTTTCCCTTGTAACTCATTTGGACATAAAAATGATATAATGTGATGTTATACGTTAGTGTGGATGTATGTTAAGTAAAAGCATGAAGGAATGAACATATATTATAAGCAGTTAAATTAAATTAAGTAATATTCATCCCAATGATCATGCATATCTGAATGGTACGTCTATGTTTTCATTAAAACACTCAACAATGAAACTCTTTACTGTATAAATACAATGTATTATCCTATTTGCATCATATTAATATAATATTTATTATATAACAGACATCCAATTAACCACTTTTCCAAATAAGTTGTTTCAGGATACTATAGCTGAAAAGAGCTGTGTGACTAATAATTTATCATTTATCTTTTTATTAGTATTAAACGTTTTCTGTTGCTTTACAGGAAGTAGGTCCTGGGTTCAATCTCCCAGTTGAATGTTTCCCCCCAGTTGGTTCCTTTCTGTTTGCAAAATCCCCAAGTTTTCTGTCTCTGTGTTGCTCTGCATTGGGTTGGTGTCCAGGGTGAACCTTTCTCAGCCTGTAGTCAACTGGGATTGGCTCCAGCTTCCCTGTGTCCTGAAGTGGATAAAGCGGTTTGGAAAATGGGTGAATAAATATATTTTCAAATATATGAATATATTTCATCGTATTTATTTATTTTTTATATTACTTTAAATATTATATATAAGTGCCCCAGTTATATTCACTCAATTTAAAGTTTGTTGTGAAATATGCCACCAAAAAGCAATCCACTTATCCACTGCAAACGATCCAGCATGACAGACAGGGTTTTCTCCGATCCTGTGCTCCTTGTGGAGAAGAGTGCCAATTTCGTTTAGAGATGAGTTGATCAATTTCATGATTTAGGATGGCGGACAAAGAGAGTTCTCTGAGACAGAACAGAGAACATGACGAGACAAAGAGCCAGATGATTGACACTAACATCACTGTCAGTTAGTGTATGGTCACCAATGGGACCTTCAGCTCAGAAGAAGTGTGTGAAGGGATTTTAGCGGCAAACAGAAATGGAAACACACCATACAGCTTTTAAAATAATATTTATTATAGTATAGTAGTGCAGGGTTCTGCAGTATTGTACATTACCACGGAATGTATAAAAAAGTGAAAATATTGCTTATTCTAGAAGTAGTGGGTAACTTTTTTTTAGTGTGGGCTCTACTTAGAGGCTAACACTGGAACCAAGCAGTTTGAGAACATTCTAGGGAACATTGATACTGAGGGGTGGAGGGATCTCAGAAAGACAAGATCTAAAGTGTGCTTCTGGACTGTTTAATAGTGGAGTGGGTGATGCCTGGATTACGCCCTATTTCCACTCTAATCTGACCCAATGGGTCTCACTCCATTTACATCTACAGTAGAAGCTATGGAACATGATTCCACTGAGTTATTTAACCAAGCTTAATGCACAAGCCTGACATGTTTCCCATTGAAAATACAACACACTCAACAGAAGCTTGATTAATGTGTGTATTTGTTCATTTGACATCAGGTCCCGTACTTAGGTCCTGTAGTAGCTGGTGTGAGCTGATCATATAAGTGATCAGAATCAGAATCAGAATCAGAATCAGATTTATTGGCCAAGTATATGAGTAAACACATACAAGGAATTTGATTCCGGTGTCTCTCAAGCACAAAAATATAAAAACAAAAACAATATGTGAAAATACAATGAAAAAAATACTGAACAAATATAATATACAATAATATACAATCTAAAATATGAACATGTGATATGGATTTATATTTATAAATATAAGATAAATGTTAACAAATATATAACTGTATATAAGTATTTTTGTACATATAAAATAATATGCATATACTATTTATAAATATAAATATATGTATGACTATATGTATGTATAAATACATGTGTATAAAAAAACACTGGTCAATACAACATAATAAAATAAAATAAATACAAAAATATAATATAAACTAATATAATCTAAATCTAAATCTTAAATACAGTCCAGATGCAATGCTGTAGGCGATGCAATACTGATGGTATCAAATTCAGAGGTTGGATGTTTTAGTCTCTCTGTTTTACCACGTCAGACATGTCCAGTTAGAAATAGACTAGACAAGACAAGAGACTCTCTTGTCCTCAGTCCCCACATGGGTCCCTTGTGGGGCCGCCCAATCGGTTTCTGGTTTAGATTACTGCCCATTGTTGCTTTATTGTCCCTTTTTCGTAACCGAGAACATGCAATGAGACCAAAAGCTTGATTGTCCTTCACAAAACCTGCATGTGTGTAGGGTACGCCCAAGTGGGACCCAGACAAAATCATTAAAAAGCCCATGGAGAACCCACTTGGGCTGGCTCAGTTCAAACCCAGCTATTGTACAAGTTAGCCCATATTGGCCCCAGTAACAGTCCTGAAATATTTTCATGCTAAGCCCTTGCTCAACTGGAACCCAAAAAGCCCAGATAAATCATACATGCAGTTCTGGAAGCAGTAAAATGATACTGTCCTGATATAATCCTTGTTCTATTGCATTTTTACTTTCACTTTTGTGAATTAAAATGTATTTATCACTCCTAATCCTTTGCTTGTCTTATTTGGGATATGGCCATTTCCATACATCTTATCCCCTGCTAAGAAGAATTGAATAGCCTTCACAACTCTGCTGACCAGGCGCTTGATATTACTTAACTGGAAATCGTCAATGCTTCCGAACTATACAAGCTGGATTAAGGAGGTCCTTTACTTTCTTAAATGAGAAAAAATCAAATTTATTATTGTTTGGGAAACTCTGGAACCATTTTATCTCTTATGATAATAGTACAGCATGCCAGATTGAGTTACATTGAGTTACATTGATTTAATTTAATTTAATTTAATTTAATTTAATTTAATTTAATTTAATTTAATTTAATTTAATTTAATTTAATTTAATTTAATTTCTTTATGGCAAGGGGTGTTGGGGAGGGGGGTTTGTTACTGTTTGCTAACACTTGGTTAGTGTTAAATTCATTGTACTGAGAATACCAATAAACAGAGTGTCAAAAAATGTATTTATTAGGAAAAATGACGTGTGGTCTGCTTTATCCATTACTAAGGCTTTGAGTGTTTCAGTATGAGTATGATATGTAATGGCATTTTTGCTATTTGAACTCCTTGTACTGGTTTTTGCTAAGAATGAATACCTGTGTAGTGACTAACATTTCCGTTGTTGTTTTTGCTGATCTGCAAGATGCCAGTGAGCATAGACAATCACCGATGTCCTGATAACATTCCAAACACTACCTCTGCAGTATAAACAAGTTTGAAAAACTCTAACTGTGTGTAAAGGTAATTTAATTTTGATACACACTTTGCTGAACTTAATGGAGACAGGCTCTCTATTGAGGACATGATCACTTTCATCTTAAAGGAAACCTCAGATAGAAATCTAGCACAATGGTTTATGTATTGGCTGGTGCCAGATTTCCTGCATTGTGACCTTTGACCCAATGACAAAGGCAAAAGGTATCTGAGCGGAAGTATGAACGAGAAGATAGCAGAGTCTATTTCTTCTACCACTTTAAACATTTGAAATACTATAAATACCATTTGTAAAGTGACTGTTATAATGATCTTTGTCATCACGCCTATAATTGTCAGTGTGAACCAAAAAAACTTCTTCACTGTTGCAGTTTATCCACATCTGAAATGATTTATTTCACAGACTAACGTGCCATAAAGTCATGAAGGCTTCTATGCACTTGTCTCAGTCTGTATTAAACTGTTAACTATGAAAAATATTAAAGTCTTTCTGATGCAATAATCACAATGGACTTTTCTTGGTGTATTTACCTGCAAAACAGGGTATCATCTAGCTGAGCTAGCTTAGCGCTTCTTCACAATAATAGGTGAGGGTGATGGGAGAGGGCAGCGAAACATGATGAAGACAGTAAATCATCATGGTGAAATCATTACACAATAATAATGACTGAAAAACAAGACTTTTGTCTTTTCAATTGTACGTTATGATGAACTGGGCTTGTGAGCAGTAATATAAACAAACAGGTTGAAGATCAATTTTGAAATCTATCAGTAAGAATAAAAAAGCTGTGGAAAATATAAAGCCTTATCTGGTTAAATACTAGAAGATACATTTTTACCTAAAATGGCTAACATGTCAAAATAGTTTTCTCAGAATAGATAATAGATTACTCAGAAGTAGCTCAATTTGCTCAGTTCCATATACCCAAGTCAGAATTTGGCCTTTTTCTTAGTATTTTCTGTGTTATCTGCCAAAGAATATCTTACATACTTCGAGAAACGTGGGTGTTGGTGTTTTGAACTGGTCTGTCCAGCTCTGTAAGAACAGTGCAAGATTCTCTTCATTGTACTGTGACATTAGGCCCCGTTCAACTTTGTCTCTGAGGCAATGAGAAAGACAGAAGTATGCAAGTAGATGTATGAACAAGGTGTTGTTTGAAAGTAATGGCGCTTATACAAAATTCATTTCCTGAAAAATGAAGTGAATATTTTGTCAAATCCAATCTGCAACACATAAAAAATAGGTACAGTGACATGTTTACCAATGTGTTATTCACCTCTTCCTTTAATGGAAACGTTGAATCATTTGGGAACTGAAGATACTAACTGCTGCATTTGCAATTGGATTTTCTTTTCACTCATGCTTGTTACAAGACTCTGTTTGTTCAACTGTCTCTTATTGCACTTTCTGCATAGATCTGATGATTGGCTTTCTCTGTGAATAGTAGTTTTAGGATGCATTTCTCCTTACAGTGTTGGACTGTGGTAACTGACAATACTTTTCCAATGTTCTCCTGAGCCCATGTGATAAAATTTATCACATCAGCCTGACAGACTCTTATACAGTGCTTTCAGAGAGTTCAACGGTCACACACACCCTACACACTCCCTACAGGGACTGAGATTTCTCTGGATTCCTTGAATCTTTTCATAATAGTTCGCACTGCAGATGGTGAAAGACATAAATTCTTCGCAATTTTGCAAGTGCTCGTTTGAACTGATTGACCGGTCTCTCACAAAATTTGGCACAACAGTCTTTTGTGGATGCTGCAGATTTATGTTTTTATTGCATTTGACAAAATGTCCCAAAATGTATATAAAGGTTGTCATAGACTTGTTCTACTATATCTTATAGCATAAGCACTGATCTTTTATTATAAGCATCATTTCTGCTGAGGGATTTAAACTCAGGGTGCAGGGATAATGACTGTGATCCCAGAAAAACCTCTTGACTATTGAATGGTGGAGAAACTGATTCTTGAATTAGGCCCCATTTCCACCTCAACCCAATGGGTTTCACTCCATTTACACCTAAGCTGAAGCTAATAGGTGTTTCAGTTTTCTGCCCCAGCCTCATGCATAAGGCAGATACTTTCCCATAGTTCCCTCAATAATGGGAAGGAACATTGAATTACATATGTGGAAATAAGTAAATCTTACTAGTCACCACTTATCTTAAACAGTTTTGCTGCATTATCTTGTCTAGAAATAAATATCACTGCTTTCCACATGTTCACAGAGTTGTATGCACTGTATATTAAGTGGTACATATCATCTCAATCAATCTATAACTGCTTATGTTGTGTTTAGTCCAATAATGAGACATTTATTTTATTATTCAATTTATTATCTATCTATCTATCTATCTATCTATCTATCTATCTATCTATCTATCTATCTATCTATCTATCTATCTATC
>JBBIGC010000036.1:11451919-11465432 GCA_037576955.1 Lepidarchus adonis
CGATCTTATAAATTTTGAAATTGTTGCAAATGTATAAATACTTTTTCTTCATAACTAATCCTTTCCCATGAATTTATAGCAGTACAAAGACTGATCTAAGATCTGAGAAGTTAATTATTAGAGACCTCTTTTATATTTCTGATAAACTTGATTAAACAAATGATTGTGTCAATGATTGTGTCAGTGCATTTATCCAGTGGTGATATAGATTGTGGTCTTAGAACTGCACCGATGTTCAATAGACAGATGTTTTACACTTCAATTACATATCATCATTCCTACCCTGTATGCTACTTCAATGATAGAATTGTTGTAATTGCTGTATGAGCCATCACAAATAAACCCTGTAATCAAGTGCATTGTTCTTTTTACTGTATACTGTGTTTTAACAAACCAGACGAGAAATTCAAGGTTTTGATGAGTTAGTGCATTTATGTAATCCAATAAAATTAATTGATTTTGGCCTCTAATATTGCAGTTCAATCATTAAACATGTCACATTTTATTTTATACCATATTTCAATGTTACAGGACATTGCAACCTCAATATTTAGCAATAAATGCAGCGTTCAATTGACATCCAAAGTGCTTTTCACCCAATCAGGTTTTGTTCAGCAGAGTATTTATGAACTGATCCATGTTGATGATCAGTAACAGCTTCAAAATCCCAGACGATCATGTTTCTAAGAATCAACTGTGTCATACTGTGCAATGCATTTTTATATTTCCTTGCAGGTCCAGGTAGATTTGCACAGCTCTTCTGATGGTAGAACATTTTATTTTATTTTATTTTTTTTATTTCTGTATTTTTTACATCATTTTACATTTTTACATTTGCACTTTAAATACAATTCACTTAATGTAAAAAAATCTAATTCAATCTTATTATTCATTATATATACAGTGTTTATAGGTGTGTATGAATATGTGTGTACATATGTATATATACATATATCTCTCTTAAGATTTACTTTTATTTCTATTTCTATTTCTGTAAAGTCCACAGAGCAAACCCGGTTGTGTTTCACTGCTGGTCATACTTGTATAACCTAGAATGTGACAAATAAGCATCTTGAATTTTGAATTAATTTATTTAATTATATCAGACTGGGGTACATCTCAGATCTGCAGCTTTGTCCGAAGTCCTCAAATGACAGGGAGGATATCGGTCTGGGTTAACTATTTTAACTAACAATAAAACATATCATGTGTTTCTTTATGTCAGTGATGAAGACCATCACCATCTTCAGGCTTTTGACATGAACATTGGTTCAGGCCAAGGTTCATACGAGCATCGTTTCAATATAGCTCGATAGAAACCGGTGAGTGGTCATTAAAAATGGGAATAATCTATAAGGGAAGTGTATATATAATTGTATATACTCAGCAAAGCCCTGCAATTGGTTGGCCTCCTGTCCAGGGTGAACTCTGCCTTGGCCCGTAGTCTGCTGAGTTCGGCTCCAGCTTCCCCTGCGACCCGCAATGGATTAAACGGTTTAGATAATGGATGGATGGATATTCAGCAAATTATCATTATCAATGCAGCATAAACACCAATACACATTTTTAGTCCCATCTGTCCAGGTGAGGAACAAAGACAAGTGCAGTTTCCCTTAACTTTGCAGGAGAGGCCATACTCTACAAGTGCTGAAAATACACAGCAGTCCAACAAAATACCCAAAAATGCAGGAATGCAGAGGAGAAAAACCTGGATCTACATGATTTTGTCCATGTCTGTCCACTAGAGCTGGAAACCATGTACCATCTGGCCTTTAGGAATATCCCTGTTCAATGTCCCAAACCCCAACTGGAGGCTAGACACACTGAGCACAGCTTTCAACTCCATGCTGGAACCCCTAGACAAGATCCCAAGAAATGGGGGTACAAATGGAGCTCTGAAAGATCTGCAGGGGGAACCAGGTGGAAATGAAGGAATGGGAGGATGCTGAATTGAGGAAACATCTTGAGGAAGAGATGGGCCTGCTCAGCAGAATGGCATTCTGGCTAATTCTTTTTCCATATGTAGAATTGAAAGAGACCAATATAAAGGGTTATAAGCAGACCAACCCTAGAGACACAGACATGAGGAATAGTGAGACTCACAGTGTGAGTTTATGAAGGTGCTTCTAAACCATATGTTGCCCAGAAATCCAGTTAGGGTCAATCAGACATTCAGATGTTCAGAAAGGTAGCTATGGGCCTGAAGATCATAGGAGAATAGGAGAAACATTAGTGACTTTTCAGGGTCCAAGCACTAAACCACTGCACTCATGTCGAGTCAGTTTTGTTTCTATAGCACTTTTTACACCATATATACGTTGGAAGAAAGGAACTTTACAGAATCCAGGTCCAAGTTCCTTATAAGCAAGCCAAGTGGGTGAGGAGGAACTCCGGTAGGAAGAAATCTTGGGAGGAACAGGCTCAGTTTCTAGTAGTGGGACCTAGAAGCCTATAGCTTGGAGGAACAGATCCAGCATATGCATATGCAGTATAACGTACAGGAAGATGGCCCATGGTAATTAATGCTAGTCTGGACGTCATGGGAGATCAGAGAGGCAGCACTTTCCAGGAAAGACTTAATAAGTCTGTGTGAATAATAATAAGGATTACTAATACTTGATTTTATATAGCGTCTTTCAAAATCTCAAGGTCTCTTGAAGTCGTTTGAAGATGTAATCTGTGGTTCTCTTCCTGCTACTGTTCATTTCTACTTTCCATCTTGCGGAATTAATTTTCAACTTGAATTCACAAAATCCTTATGTACTTCTTTACAGAAGTGTCATTTTACAGATGTTGGCTTATCTGCAGTTTTTCAAAGCAATAAACAACACCCCATGCCTAACAACTACGGAAAAATTCAACAACTAACAGACCCAGGCATTTTGCAGCCATGGAAACTGCAACCATTTGACCTTCAAATATGCAGTTATGGTCAAAAGGATTATGCTTACTATAATTCCACAGCATAGCACATCCAGCAAGGTCAACCCCATATAGTGTGTAGTTTTCAGCACTCAAATTCACAAGCTGGGTGCAGTTCACACACTTCCACAACAGCACAAGTAGTAGCATCCGCTGCTAGCGTGTGCACTACCAGAATTCTGAAAAGCCTTTATTGAAGTGTACGACAGTTTGACAGTTCATATAGTACTGGTAAATATACAGTGGCATGAAAATTGTTTCCCATGTTTGTCACACTTAAATGTTTCTGATCATCATACAAATGTAAATATTAATCAAAGACAACATACGTAAAAACACAAAATGCATTTTTTAAGTGAAGGATTTTATTATTAAAGGAGAAAAAAAAACCTACATGGCCCTGTGTGACAAAGTGATTGACCCCTAAAGCTAATAACTGGTTGGGCCTTTAACAGCAACAACTGCAATCAAGTGTTTGCAAAAACTTGCAATGAGTTTTTTACAGCTGTGGAGGAATTTTGGCCCAAACTAATCTTTTTTGTAGTTCAGCCACAGAGGAGGATTTTCGAGCACGAACCACCTTTTTATGGCCACAGCATCTCAATAGGAATCAGGTCAGGACTTTGACTAGGCCACTCCAATGACTTGATTTTGTTTTTCTTCAATCAGAGGTGGACTTGCTGGTGTGTTTTGGATCATTGTTCTACTGCAGAACCCACGTTTGTTTCAGCTTTAGGTCATGAACAGATTGCTGGAAATTCTCCTTCAGGAGTTTTTGGTAAACAGCAGAATTCATGGTTCCATTAATCACAGCAAGTCTTCCAGGTCCTGAAGCAGCAAAACAGCCCCAGACCATCACACTACCACCACCATGTTTTACTGTTGGTATGATGTTCTTTTTCTGAATTGCAGTGTCTTGGGGATCATCAAGAGGTTTTCAGGCAAAACTGAGATGAGCCTTATTGTTCTGCCATGCAGGCCATTTTGCCCAGTCTCTTTCTCATGGTTCGAGTTATGAACACTGACCTTAACTGAGGCAAATGAGGCCTGAAGTTCTTTAGTTGTTGTTGTGTTTTGGGGTCTTTTGTGACCTCTTGGATGTGTCATCACTGCGCTCTTGGTAGTCGGCCACTCCTGGAAAGGTTCCCAAAGCTTAAGAAATGGCTTTATAACCTTTTCCAGAAATTCTTTGAATCTTTTCCAAAATTTCTTTGAATCTTTTCCAAAATTTCTTTGGATCTTTGCATGATGTTTAGCTTTTGAGCATCCTTTGGTCTACTTCACTTTGTCAGGCAGGTCTTATTTAAGTCACACAAGGTCATGCAGGTTTGGATTTTGTCTCCCTTAATAATAAAATCCTTCACATAAAACCATATTTTGTGTTTACTTGTGTTGTCTTTGACAAATATTTAAATTTGTTTGAAGATGAAACATTCAATTTGACACACAAAGTGTGACAAATGGAGAAAAAAAAAAGAAATCAGGAAGGGGGCAAACACTCTTTCAATCCACTGTATTAGGAAACTATGTAAACATCAGAAGTCCATGTGTATTATCATTTATATTTATAATTGAATGTAGTACATAAACCAGTAATTATTCTGGTTTATGGCAGGAAGTAGCGCAAAGGCTTAAAATACAACTTTTTTATTAAAGGTATAGATTTGGTGGAACACTCTTAAGAATGATTCTTTCTCTCAGTACACTAGTAAGGCCTCTTGCTCTCTCTCTCTCTCTCTCGCTCTCTCTCTCTCTCGCTCTCTCTCTCTCTGTAAAAGCAATGTTGGAGGTGGTCAGGTAGAGCAGAGACTAATCGTTGGAACTGGTTAATTGTATACAGTATTACATTGTTTTGGGGTGTAGTACAGATATAATTAATCCACTGTACCAATCATCCTGGTGTGATCTGTCTGAAATGTTGTCCTGTTGTCATGTTGTGTTGCACCTTTGGCCTTGGAGAACATTATTTCCTCTCACTGTGTGACAATAAAGCTCCACTTGACTTGAATTACAGTGGAGATGTTACTGGTGGAAGCCTCAAGGTTCTGATTTAAGTCTAAGGCCTTGTACTCAGCTCACTAGACACAAATCAATTAATGTCTCAGTTTTTATGCCATAAATTGAACAAAAATAAAAACACTATTATGACACTGTGCAAAGGTGTGGGCACCCTAAGAATTCCAACACTTTGCTGCCTACTTGTAGACTTCTCCTGCATTGTGGGCATCAATAACTTTCATTTTCAGAGTCTTACACAGGTGCTTAGAGGAACCCATGGTTGTTGAGTGTCCACTTGTGTAGTAGGCAAGTAGGCAGCAAAGTGTCAGCTTGTAGTTTTTATAGTGAGAGATGTAATTAAGAGATGGCAGTTCAGGGGAACTGTGGAGGTCAAGATGAGATCTGGAAGACCAGATCTGAGAGACCTGTTCATATGATGGACAGAAAGACAAATCAAAATCCCTGTTTGACTGTAAAAAACCAGCAGGAAGATTTAGCAGACTCAGGAGTGGTGGTGCACAGTTCCATAAGACCTTCAGCGTAGACTCAGCAGAAGAATTTCTTACCTGTGTCCCCATCATAAAATCCAACATCAGAAGTATGCAACAGAACATCTACAGAAGCCTGATGTGTTTTGGAAACAAGTGCTGTGGACTGAAGAAGTTAAAACAGAATCTTTGGTCACAATTAGCAAAGGTATGTTTGGAGAAAAAAGGAGCAGCATTGCATGAAAAGAACACCTTGCCAACCAATAAACATAGGGGAGGATCTATCTTGCATTGGGGTTGTGTTGCAGCCAGTGGCACAGGAAACATTGTATGGGTGGAGGAAGAATGGATTCCACTATATACCAGCAAAATCTGGAAGCAAATATCACATCATCTGAAAAAAAGGTGAAGCTGAAAAGAGGATGAGCTTCTACAACAGGACAATAATCCTAAACAAACCATGGACGACCTTTGACCACTTAAAAAGATGAGAGAGTCTGTAATGTTCATCATAGGTTCACTTCAACTGTGAGAGACAGAATGTAAAAAATCCAGGAAATCTTTATGATTTTTAAAGAATTTATTTGTATATTGATGCAAAAAATAAGTATTTAGCTCCTACAAACAAGCAAGAATTCAGGCTCTCGCAGATCTGTTACTACTTCTTTAAGAAGCTCTTCTACCCTCCACTCATTACCTATATTAATGGAATCTGTTTGAACTTGTTATGTGTAAAAAAGACACTTGTCCACACCTTCAAACAGTCAGACTCCAACCTCTACCATGGCCAAGACCAGAGAGCTGTCTAACGACACCAGGAACAAGATTATACACCTGCACAAGACTGGGATGATCTGTTCTACAATAGGCAACAGCTTGGTGAGAAGAGATCAACTGTTGGAGCAATTATTAGAAAATGGAATAAATACAAGATCACTGACAATCTCCCTCGACCTGGGGCGACATGCAAGATCTCACTTTGTGGGGTACAAATGACCTTGAGAACGGTGAGGAAACAGCCCAGAACTACACGGGGGAACTGGTCAATGACCTGACGACAGCTGGAACTACAGTAACAAACTAATAGTAACACACTATGTCGTCATGGATTAAAATCCTGCAGGGCTTGAAAGCTCCCCCTGCTTAAGCCAGTACATGTCCAGGCCCATCTAAAGTTTACCAAAGACCATCTGAATGTCATGTGGTCATATGAGACCAAAATGGAACTCTTTGGTATAAACGCCACTCATCGTGTTTGGAGAGGGAAGAATGCTGAGTTGCAGCCCAAGAACACCATACCCACTGTGAAGCATGGGGGTGGAAACATTGTGCTTCGGGGCTGCTTTTTTGCAAAGGTGACAGGACGACTGATCCGTATTAAGGAAAGGATGAATGGGGCCATGTATCAAGAGATTTTGGGCTAAAACCTCTTTCCATCAGTGAGAGCATTGAAGATGAAACGTGTCTGGATCTTCCAGCAGGACAATAATCCCAAACACATCGCCTTGGCAACAAAAGAGTGGCTACGTAAAAAGCAAGCATTGAGGTGAACTTTTGTTATTGAGCAAATACTTCTTTTCGGCCCCATTTATACAAATAAATTCTTTAAAAATCATAGTGTGATTCCCTGGATTTATTTTTACATTCTTTCTCTCACAGTTGAAGTGAACCTATGATGAACATTACAGACTCTCTCATCTTTTTAAGTGCAACAACTTGCAGAACACGTGTATGTGGGTGTGGGTATGTGTGGTGGGTGGAAGGGGGTGGCGCTTGTTTTCTGCACTTTAAAGACGTCTCAACTGTAGTTTGTTTGTTGTCATAGAGGCGGCTCAGCGAGACTGAGACAACACACTGCCAAAGACTCTCCCTCCACACACTCCCTCTCACTGATATCTGGTATCTTGGGAGAAGATGCAGGTGGTTACATAAGTGGGGATGCAGTCTCCATCCACACAGCTCATTTTTAAATAAGAAAAATATTAATGAGCAGATTTACACACCATTGTGTTATTTATTCATTTATTTATTACTATTCACAGTAAAATTGGGCAAAATAACAAATATCTCTGTTAAATAAGCATAAAATGAATTTCAATAATGAAATGGTCTTTTGCAATATTACATCTAACTTGGATATATTAATATTAATTTCATTACATAAATACTTTACAGTATGCCCACACATTAATATCATTTCCGCGTTTTCCCCTAAACCAGGGCTTGTGATTTTCTTACAGTGGTTCAGTTAGTTTCCCATTATTTTATAATTCTGCATGTGAACTAAAGAACTTTACACAGATTTATAATTCATATTCACTGTTTGGAGAAAGGTGTGCTGTGAAATTGCCTTTGAATGGAGAACAAACCTTGTGAACAAACTAAAATGATTGTGGAATCGTCTCATCCTCTCAGAAAATAAGTCAAATCGGGACATTGCACTTTTTCAAAAAGATTCTTCATCGGTGTCCTAAACCACACACTGGAATAGTTTTTCACACACTAATTACTGTAGCAGTAGACCGTTTGGGACGCAGCCTCCGTTTCCTGAAATCATGGCTGATTTTTGCTTCTCTTCCCGTTTCTTTACCCTTTATGAGGCTAAATTGTCTCAGTTTCCTGTAAATGGTCTAAAACCCAAACAAATTCAGCATAAATCGGTTTCTGTTTGAGGCAGTGGAACTATATAGCTGGATGTCTTTTTTTGTCTTTATTCACAAAATGGGCTGTTACCCGTCGTCTGTATCTTTCTCTAAATTAAATTTGATTGTTCACCATAGTTTAAAACACTGTGGAGGCCACTGGCTGAGTGTACGCTTAGATGTTCCCTGAGACATGAGCTTCTGAGGAGAACTGAGGATTAATCTAAAGTAAAACAGAAATCCAAACCAGAGGTCACAACAGGTCACACAACAAATCTGAGAACAGAAAGCCTCTAAAAACTGAACTCACACCTTCAAACACACACAAATGACTAGTACACACATTTTCCATGTCACTTATTGTGAACTTGACGTGGTTCTAATACTTTGGCTTCGATGCTTTTGACCAAAACAACTGCTCTCAGACAAAGGTTTTTTCTGCGCTGGCAGAGCAATACTCCCCCCTTGTGGGGGTTTAAGGCACTACCATAGGAAAGGCCTCAGTCGATCTTCCATAAAGATAAAGATAAGATTAATAATAATAATAATTTGAATTTATATAGCGCCTTTCACAAACTCAAGGTCGCTTAAGAATCTTCATTGTCATTGCATCAGATACAATGAAATTAGTTTGGTAGCTCTTAGGCACCAGCAGCAGAATAAAGAATAACATATACATAGAAGACATAGGCAAGCTGCAAAGTATAATATGATAATTTAAATTAAATTTACTCAGTACTGAAGTGAGGTAGATGAGGTGAAGTACAAAATGAAATAAGTTTAACTTTTCAAGTATTGAGGGATATGAGGTGAGGTACTGAGATATTTATTATTATAAATAATATAAATATATATCTATATACACACACATGTATATCTGCATACATATACACACACATACATACATATATATACACACATGTATGCATACACATATATACATGAGCATCTGTACAGTCTAGAGGTGAGAAATATTTACAGTTATCTTACTATTGATTGCATCATTGTGGTGGGTAAAAAAAATATACTAACTAACAATAAGTTTATACTCCCTCTCCCAATACTTCCACCTGTCATCAAGCAAAAATAATCCCATAGCCTAAAGATTCCCCAAGAATTGAGACTTAGGAAAATACATACAAATTCTATAGACTATAACAAGGCCTGAAAGAGAGTCCGGTATGCAGATAGAGTCCATTAATACTGTGATAGTTCCTTACATATTTCATTATAGTTCCTACAAGCCACCTCGGACCTTTGTTATCCTCATAAACCTTTAGGTTTAGTTAGATGTCTGCAATGACCAAAAAATGTTGTAGTAATTTAGCCTAGTCTACAGAGGTTTTAACAATTCTGCATAATTAGGTAGCTTAGAAAATCATTCATAATAGTTTGACTTAAAATAGATGACACAAATATAGCTATTTTATTTATCATCCAAACCACCAATAAGCCAATGGTGCCAATGGTCTTTTTAATTCCACAAAAAAAAACCCCACTGCAATATGATTGGTTCATCCATTTCAACAACATTTTTTGTCATTTTGTCACATTTGAAAACTTGTGTGAAAAAATAAGGCCTAATCCTTAATAACGGTACACTGTACTAGACATTTAAGTTTGTATTTGTCTTCAGCCTTGCAGCCATAACTCTCAAGGGTCACAATTCTATTGAGAAACGTGGCCTACTCTAAAAGCAAGGCCCCTCTAAAGAAATCTGGAGAAAATCTGTAAAATTCCCCTTTAAGGAATATCATGATATTGGTTCATTGTAAAGGAGCTTATAAACAAACTGCAAGGCACTGAGGTTCCATGAAGTAAGTATCAGAGCTGAAAATCAGCTTCTCATCAAATTATGGTCGACAGTTCCCCCACCGCATATGGAAGCGAAGTAGACATTGGTGTTATAGACGTGATGAAGGCTGTCCATGGTGAAGAAAAGAGTGTTTCACTCATAGTGAGAATGAAATGTCCCTGAACACAGGACGCTCAAGGGCACTGGATAATGGATTCTCTCAGCAACAAAGAGTTGAACCTGCCTTGGCCAGAGAGGAGGCCAGGGGGTCGCATGGTCCGAGCAGACAGCGGGCGTAAAAAGATGACCTCATCGGCAGGGCAGTACATTCTGACAGATAGCACCGAGGTCCAGAGGACAAAGAAAGAAGGAGAGAATAAGAGAGCAATTCATACGCGATACAGTGAAGACTAGCAGTGAGGTCACTACCATCAGCTTGTCTATGCAATGCAATCTCTCTATATAGCCCACTTCAGTCATTCTCAGTATTACCTCCATGATTATTTGTCTGGATTTATTTCCTCTTGCACCTTAGAGAACAGGCTGCCTTTGAGGCAAATACAGAGGCGAATGGAATTTGGAGGTAATGTCACACTGTTTAAGGCTGGACCCCAAAAAAATACCAAAAATAACCTAACAACAGTAGCAGTTAGCATTAAAGAATATCCAGGATCCAGGATTAGACACTCAAGCAGAGAACTTGTATTGCACGGAATTGCTATCTTTTTCCTGGCTAATCGGACATTTTACAAAACTATACTTACTTACTTTACAAAATTATAATCTGTAAAAGATGAATAATTGTTTCTACAGACATTTTCTCAACAAAGAACATCATAAAATACAAAAAAAAACACTACTGCAATGTTTTAATACACTGTTCGGGCTCCAGTTGCAGGGCTTTTGTACGGTGACTTGTGTACATTCATGACAGTAGTGAACAATAGAGCTGCTAAGCTCTGCAACCAATCATGCTAGCTTTCCACAGTCCGCTACCTTTTTTTCCCAAGAAAAACAGAAATACACTGGTAAAAAAAAAACATTTTTCCTTATTTTATAGATGGAATTTTCTTCTACATTTAAAAACTTAAGAAAATTTCTGCATGAAAAATATTTTTAAATATCTTATTAACGTTATAATCATTTTAGCCCAATTTACCTCAGTTCAATAAAAACGGTTTTACTCACTTTGTAGTATGAAGGAAACAATAAGAAGAGGCTGGTCTCCTCATAAACAGGGTCTTGAGAAAATGGTTTCAATTGAAACACCAACAAAAAGATGTGCACACAAAGTTAGCTGTTAGCAGAGGGAGCTCATTTACAAAATGTAATTCAAAATACAATACCTGAATTTGATTGTTCAAGCAGTTAAATGTCAGATAAGGAAAGCATGTGATCTGGCTGGGATTCTGTAAAAGTCAGTAGAGTCAGACTACATCTGGTTTCTGAGTCTTTCCGGTACATAAAAACAATGAGAAACACTAGAGGGCGCCCGAGCGACTTTTTTAGGGAATGGGGATAAATGGGGTAAAAATGAATAAAAAAAACCCCAAAACTTTTTTCACACATTTTTTTCTTTTAAAGAAAAATAAAGTTACACATCAAAAATATGTCTCTGTTTGTATATAAGATGAAGCATCAATGTTAAAATCACAATTTACACTAAAGTTTCTTGTGAACCCATTCATCGTGCCCTCGCTCGGGAGCGCCCTCTGGTGTTGGACCCGTTCAGAGGATATTCTCGTCATTACACGTGCTCCGGGGCAAGTGACCAGGATGACGAGGCACGTTGACAGAAAGTGAAAGTCAGATTTAAGCCAAAAAATAAATAAAGAAAAAAATTAAAGAAAAAGAAAAGATTAAACCAAACCAAAAATAAAATAAAATAAATCAAAAATAAAAAAATATTAAACCAAGCCAAAAATAAATAAATAAATAAATAAATCATTAATTAAAAAAAGATTCAACCAAGCCAAAAAATAAAATACAATAAATCAATAAAATAAAGAAAACCAAGATCCAACCAAGCCAAAAAATAAAATAAAATAATCGATGAAAAAAAAAAGAAAAACAAGCTCCAACCAAGCCAAAAAATAAAATAAAATGAATAAATAACAAAAAGATTCAACCAAGCCTAAAGTTTACATCTAAGTAATAAAGGCCGATTCACATTAGCACATTTCAACAACAACAACAACAACAACAATAATAATATGTATCAAAACCATGGCAAACGGTGGTTTCCTCCCACGAACACTTTGGAACAAGATCTCACTGATACATCACTCATTCATATTTTACAAATAATTTTTGTATTCATAAGGGCTTTGTTTTCAGATTATTCCGCATACCTCTCACACAGAATTGTGACCTGTGAGAGTATAACTGCAACTACCTTTACAATGCACTATTATTACGGATTTGTGGCCTATTATGTCCTATCAGTATGAATGCCCTATTATCAAGGGCGTTATTCATAGTATAAATATTTAAACAAAAGATCAGCTCCAAAGTTAGCGGTGAAAGTCGTTCCCTTTGAAATCGCCCGTTAAGCTGTTCCACCGCTAGAGGCGCTGTTCATCTTTTTTTAGTGTAACAAAGTCAGTCCTGTACCTGAAACAGGCGTTATTTGTATTTTTAAACCACCCGTATTTAGACAAACCCCGCCTCCTGTTATTGGTAAGGTAAGTAGTTGACGTCCACGGGCGGGCCCCATATTTGCATATCGCGCTTGGATTCGCTCGTGAGTTTTAAACATGCATAGTCTACCAATTTGCATATCGCTCTAGGATTGGCTAGGTGTCCGTATGCAAATCTAGGCACTATGCAAATCGACGGAGGGCTGTGAGTGTGCGCTAATCCATCAGTAGAAGGTGGGATTTGCCGGAATATAGATGGAATAAAACAAAATAAGGAGAAAAGTCAGCTGTAATTATGTTCTTCTTTTTAAATGCATCTTCATGATTTTTTAATTTCACTAATTCAGTTTCAGTGGGATCATATTGAAATGCTGTTTTAAAATATTGTTATAATAGTCTGCTCTTTTGCATAAATATTAAACACATATTCCAGGGAATTATAATAATGCTCAGATAAACGTGGCTGTAAATTCACTTCTATCTGTTCCATTTTTCCATTCTGTCTCTCCTCCCATTGTTAGCGCCAGGGAAAAGGACGACCAGTTTGTTTTTAACACAACAACAGATGGCTTTACTGTCACTGCATTCTAGTCCAAGCCTAAAATCTGAAAGGGAATATCGGTGAAAAACAGAGTCCAGATTGCTGGTTCCTCAGCCGCCACTTCTCCCAAGGGTAAAATTAAGGAAGTTCAGTGTTTGTCTGAGAGCCAGGAGAGCCATAATTGTAAAAGAACCCAGGCGGACAATACACATTAAATCAATCACATCTTTATTAGGTTGCTTATCCCACCCTTCCTGCACAGTGCTTTAGAAGAAAGGCCTGATCCTTTATTTTCAATGTCCAGAGCATGGAACTGGTCGTTTGCTTTGAACAAAATGAGCTTCCAGTCACCAGCAGTTACAGTTAGACCTCATATTTCATACTGGGTGACAATGGTTATACACACACACAGACACACACACACACACGCACGCACGCACGCACGCACGCCCGCAAGCAAACACACACACACACACACACACACACAC
>JBBIGC010000036.1:11497296-11511771 GCA_037576955.1 Lepidarchus adonis
TGCAATTTACTGCTTTTTTACTATAATTTATGCTATTTATCTTATTTTACTGCTTTTCATTTAAAAATCACAGTTTAGTTTTGTAGTTTTTTGTTACCATTGTACTTTTTATGACTTTTGTAATTTTTACCTTGTATCTTTAATACTTTTATATTTATTACTTTTGTATTTTTATTAGTATAAGATGTATGTTTATTTTGCAGTGTTGCAGTCGCTACATAAGCAATTTCCTTAGGGACAATAAAGTTTTTCTGATTCTGATTCTGATGTTCAACTTCATGATGCGCTCGTTCATATTCAGCTATTTATCATAGATTGTCTGACACGATTTTCTTCTCGTACATTTCTGTGGCAGCAAAGTGCATTAACACGTATGGAAACTTCACTGGATTCTATGAAGCGGCTTTTACTGCAGAGAAGCTGAACGGTTATTGGAGCTCAGTTCCATACGGATTCACAAGCAAAGTTGTGAGACTAACTGGTGCATGTTGTGTGTTATTGGCTGGTAATATAAACTATTTGTTTGTTTACATCATGCTTTAAATTAAAAATCATTCTTGAATTTGCTTGTTTCAGCTTCGTAAAGTTAATTTTTTCATTCAAATCTTCACAGTAGCTCGTGGAAGGAGACTAGCAGAGAGCAAGCTGTACATAATGGCAGACGATGCAAATACTGTTCACTTGCTTTTGGAAAAGTCATTTAATAATCTTCATTATGAGGAGAGACTCAGAATTAAACAGCAGGACCAACCAGCACCCAAGATTGATTTGCTGCATAAATCAGGGAAAAATAACAGGTCTATTCAGCTCTACTGGTCTGATGAGGTGAACTGTTTGACTGGAAGTGCTGTGACAAAAAAATACACTGTTGGCCTCTTGATAAAACTTCAGAATTCATGTACAAATAACACAACAAATTTTATGATGCAGACCTAAAATGAGCTTCTCCTGTTTGAAGGACTAGCAGCTGCCACTGGTACCATTGAACAGAAATAGAAAGCTGGTTCTGACAGAACGTACTGGTGTTGCTGTATGAGGGGGGCTGCACAATATTACACAGGTGGAGTTAGTGCAATAGTTGATGGGTGCATTCTCCTGCTTATTTAGCATAGAGTAAACAGACTACAGTCATGTGATTGACTTGTATTTGTAATATCATAGGAAAATAATTGCATTTTAAATATGCCTGGTAATTGGATGTCAATAAACATGTAATACTCTCATTATAATTATAAATGTTACTTTAAAAAAATAATTGTAACATATCCACCATAACCATCTCATATCCCTTCGGTAATAATGTATTATGGGGTTAAGTAGTGTCTATAGTGTGGATTTTGACCAGATATTAAAGCATTAGCGTGCTATTTTAGCACACTACTCTAAATAAGAGTATCTTTTTAAAAATTTAATTTTTAATTGAAATATATAATACAACACTACTGGTATTACAATATACATGCTAGTGAAATGGTGCAAGATACACAGATTACAAATGAAAATACATTTAACCTATTGGTATCAACACCAAATAAAAAATTACAGATCTTGAGGGAACGTATCAAAAAGCTCTTTATAATACCTTAAGGTGCACAAGCTCTTTTTACTTGTCATCGGCCTTGAAGAATTAAGAGATGTTTTCTAGCCTTTGTAAGAGTTTTTTTAACAACTTAATTTCTCAGCTTGTTTAGATACAGTACAAAAAGAAACACATGTGTTTTGGAACAGAAGAGTGACAATGAACAATGCATTTGCATTAGTGGTAATTAAGGAATATGCTAATCAAAAGGAAACAGCATGGGTTTATGTATACATTGGCTAACAAGAAAAAAATAAAATAATAAAATTAAAAGGTAAAATCAGTCTAGGCTGAAGTATCAGGGAGATAAGAAATATATTTTATAAATGTATTATTATTATTGTTGTCCAAAAAAAATGTATATAAAGTATAATGATATCATTGTATAATAATAGTATTCAAGAAAGAGAAGAGGAAAGCTGGGGGAGCCTTTGGAGAATTTATGTTTATGAATAAAATTCTGTATTTAAAAAAAGGTTCAATATGTGTTCAAGAACATTAGTTATCATCATTAGTTGGATTGTTTCCAAAAGGTTTTTTTTCTTTCTCCCTATTTTCCTTACCTACGTAAGAGTAGATTTGGGACACTCTCTGACGTTGTGTTGTGGTGTCCTGTTGAGACACCGCCCTTAAAGGTCTGTCCACGCCCATTTATTCAAATATTGTGTGTAAACACTGCTGCAAGACTAGTATAAAAGTTGTCGGCCTCTTTGTTCAAACTCCTCCTGTTTGTGGAACGTTTTGGGCGGGTACAACTGAAAACACCGCCCTCCTGTCGTTTACTAGTGAAGCAAAACCATCCGCCCTTAGTCCGCCCCCGACCGGCGACGTCACTAGAAGGTCACGCCCTTTTAGCCATATAAGGCCGAGATGCCCATATATGGTGAACAATCAGCTTCTCCCTTATCCATCCAGCCATGGGAGGCTCGACTCACTTTACTGAACCGACTCTTTTGAACTGTCAGTTTAAATGAATCAAACATGTGAATCGAAAAATTCAATTTCGCTCCGGTTACTCGGTAACTATTGAAGACACACAACACTCGTTACACGCAACATACACGTATTACAATAGTGCACATACATACAGAAATATAGTGAATATAGTAAATAATAGAAAAACGGAAGTCAGCTTTTACATAAACATGAAAATCAAAGTACTGTAGTGTGATGTTTATTAAGGTCATTACATAAATAGTGGAAAAATACATTCTAGCTCTGTCATGCGCAAACATTTAGTAGACGCAAAGGAAACTTCAATTCACTCCTGCCTTGTGAATCAATTCAAAAATGAACCGGTTCTTAATAATGATTCGTTCGTGAGTCGGACATCGCCTGGCGTTTATATGGCACGGCGACTTCCGCTCTCGCCGTTAAAGCGGTGCGATCATGGCGGAGCGCGTTCAGCAGCCCCCAGCTAAACGGCTCTGCTGCCGACCCGGGTACGGCACGACGTGCAGGCAGGGGCAGCGGCCAGGTGGGACAGTATGCGGCGGCGGCGCCGGTGGGGCCGGTGGCGCCTCGGGCTCCGGCCAAGGGGGACCGAGCAGGACGCACAGTCCGGAGTCACTGTTGGACATTGCGGCCAGGAGAGTGGCCGAGAAGTGGCCGTTCCAACGGGTGGAGGAGCGCTTCGAACGCATCCCGGAGCCGGTGCAGCGGCGGATCGTGTATTGGTCGTTCCCGCGGAGCGAGCGCGAGATCTGCATGTATTCGTCGTTCAACACGGGAGCGGATGAGAGCGCAGCGGCCGCCACCGAGGGCAGCGATGAGACCCGACTGCCCTTCCGACGGGGCATCGCGCTGCTGGAGAGCGGCTGCGTGGACAACGTGCTGCAAGTCGGTGAGTGGAAGGAAGAGGCGAACACGGGGCTAGTAGTGCCTTTAATTCGCCGTTCGGCTCCTCGCCACCCGTCTACCAGTTCGAATTAGAGAGCAGATACCAGGAGAGACGAGTTTACAGCGAACAAAGAAAGTGACGCGACGGGCTTTAAACCTCCCCCGGGCTTTAACGCCAGCACCTCGGGGGGACTCGCCGTTATGTTCCGGTGGTCGTCGTCCGGTCCAGCTTAAAGAATCCGACTTATAATACACCCTTGACCTCTTTACCAAAAAACGGCCGGACTACCCATTACAATACGCTCTTTCAGCGATGTCGCCTGCATATTTTCTCTCCTACTCACCAGAAAGCCCCACCGCGGAAGTGCGGCTAGTCGTGTTTACCTCCGCGCTAGCTTCCCGACGTTCGCAGAAAACGACATTTTGACTAGTTTATCAAAGCAGCGTCGTTTGGCCACCATCGACGGTGAAAGTCTGTGTTTTTATTCTCCCTTTCGGTCAGTTTTCACGACGAGGCTCGTCCGCCGTGTTTATTTTCCCCTAGGTGAAAGGCGAGGGGGGAGCGATGCTAAGCTAACTGCGCCGCTCGAGCTAATGTCAGCGAAATGTCAAACCCGTGTTTCCGTCGTCGTTGTCGAGCTCCTCGGTTTGTAATATTTGTTGGGCGAAACAGATTCGGTGCTTGTTCTTGTTGCTGTTTGAGAAAGCGCTTTCTATTGGCGAAGGGTGCATATCAAATAGCCGTCAGGCATCTCCCCCCTCCATTGAAAATGGCACTTTGTTCCATTTTCATGTTCATTTGTGTCTTTTCAGCTTTCTGTCACCCTCGGAAAAAAAGGCAGGCAAACAAAAGCGCCTTTTTATTTCTTTTCACTGCTTGTTAAATAGAAGCAATTTGGAAAGGGGTGGGAGGAATGGCGATTTAAAGCCACAGCGCCTCTTTTTCTCCCTTTTCTGTTGTGTTCTGTTTGAAATGGACCTTGGTCTTCAGCTGATGTGAATGTTCAACAGGGGATGGCATGGAGGAGAGAAAATTTACGCTGGTCTCTCCGGGGCGTTCACACTTCATCTTTGTTCTGAATCGGTGGCCACCAGCTTGGCATGCCTTGTCGATGGTCCACCCTTTTGGATGTTAATCTCGTTACCCCAATTTGAATTGTAATGCCGTCTGCAAACACAATTTTCTGCATGACCATTCCAACCCCCACCTCCACCACCACCTCCATAGGCTGCTGGATCAGCGGTGCCTCATCTGGGCTTTGTGCCCTCAGTCCTGAGCCAAAATGGGTGTCTGCTCTCAATAACGCAAGCCCATGTGTCTTTTCGCAGCCCCCACTTCCCCTCGTGGAAGCTGCCTGGACCCTGGTGTTGAAGATCAAGCACTGTCCTGTTTTCCATCAGACTATGTGTAGAATTTTTCTTTGCTTTTGAAGCCAGCGAGGAGAGAACTTATCCCTTTTGTGTGAGTGAGTGAGTGTGCATGCACGCACACCACTCATTCTGCATTCTAGCTATGGGAAATGATGAGTGCACACTCTCACACACACACAGGGAGGGTTTCTTGGCTGATTGCATCTCGGTCTGGAATGTGCTGTGAAAAATAAAGCCAAGGAGTGATAAATAAAAGATGCAATCTTTCTTCCGACGCGGGCTGGGCCGGGGAGGGGTGGTGGTGGGAGGGGGTGGTTCTCCTAGCAGACCTAGAGCATGACGCTGGAGAACTCGGGACAAGAATGTGTTTGTTTTTGTCGTTTGCAGGCAGGAGGGGGAGAATGTGGTGTAGGCTGGGGATGGAAAAGCCATATATATATGTATATATATATTCCTCTGTAAATAGCACAGCTTTACTATTGCTCTGGCAGGTGGCCATGATGGTCTATATTTACATCCCAAGGGCACAGGAGGAACCCCCCTCCCATACACTCGCGGTACAGAGCATTTTCAATCTCGCAGGTGTGGCAGACTGGCCTGTCGCGAGGACGCAGAATGATGAAAAGTGAGCGTGTGTATGGGGGTGTGTCGCTCTTTTATGGATCAGTACTGTAGCACTCCCTCGGAATGGACCGGTGTGGAAAAACAGGGAAGGAATCTAGAGGACCATGCAGAGTTAGTCAGTGACACAAACAAAAGAATAATGGGATGCAGGCTCCGGGCCACAGTTCCCCCTGATTGCAGTTGTTATATTCAAAGCAGCAGTCAGGGTGCCTTTGACGTTGGTGAGCATTTCTGCCTGATGTTGTTTGCATCAGCGTATTGATCACGCAGACAGACGGTCACGCTCTAGCCCAAAGGTTACAGAGGTCAAGTTCAGCACCGCTCCACTATTACCCACCACATTGGCTCTGTCCATCTGTTTATTAGGGCAGGAGACACGCCATGTTTATCAGATTAAGTAAGAAATTGCCTTTTTGAGGAGGGGCAACAATTGGAGTGAATTGTTAATTGGCATTTCCACAAAAGCCCTTTGAATTAAAATGATATACATTTTTTATGTACTGGACGTTTTTATCAAACATGCTTATGTATGTTATACACTGTATGTAAGCATGATGTCCATACACACAGACACTATATAAACCCCTCCACCCCCAAAAATGTATATAAAGTGTGTGTGTGTGTGTGTATATATATATATATATATATACACACACACACACACTTTATATACATTAATCTAGAGATTAATCTAGATTAAAAAAATTAATCTATGTCCATCTCTTAATATATATATATATATATATGTTATGTATTAATATGTAATATATATGTGATATAGTGTGTGCACGTGTATACGAGAAGGTGCAATGCATTTTCATGTTAAATGTCCAAAGTATTTGCAGAACCTTCACTTCCTATTACTGAAAATTCACATTTGAATCTTCTAATTCCTCCTGTACAATGTAGAACGATTGACTTCTTAATGAATCTGATATAAAGTGAGAAAGCCAAGCAAATGTGTTTGACCTATAGAAGGATAAGGTTGTGTTTGTGTACGCATGGGCAAACGGGTGTGCACGCATTTCACACACCCATGAAGCTTTCTGTGTACAAAGTGTGTGTGGGGTTTTTCCTCCTTTTTTTAGGAGGTGGGGGTTGCTGGTTGGCAATTGACATTTCTAACATTTTGTACATGGAAGTGCAGAATTTATGATGTGGAACTTAAATCTTGCATGAAGATGCTGCCTTTGAGGCAGTTTGAAATGCCATTTGGAAAGAAGCACTTCTGCAGGCTAAATAACATGAAGGCTTTTCAGGCGGAATTCACTTTGGTGCTGCATAGATGGACAGTATTTGGATTTTTTCCATCTGTTATTAGCTGCTGTTTTTCTTTGAACGTTTTTTGTTTTTGGACTTACAAAATCTAGCAAGGTCACATGCAGTTTGACGTTTCTATTTTGCACGTTTTGGACAAAAGTAAACCCACAGGATTGAGGTGACCTTTAAAGGACCATTGGAATCAAGTCGTCTTCATCACATTTGATCGATCGCGTTAAGCCAGAGGGTAAAAGACAGAGTTTTGGAGCAGCTTTCAGGTTGACAGGAAGATGCCAGAGTTACACCATGCTTTGGAATGTTGGCTCTGAATTGCTCAGTGGATCTTCAGTTTTCCCTGTGGTGGAGGCCACAAGTATCTGAACTGAGGGGCTTCTGTATTTCCAGGCCCTTTTTTTTCGCTCTTCCATGTCATTCTTTGGCTTTTCGATTAAATGAATGACAACGATTTGGCAGGAAACTAGTGTAGTAGTGGGTTTAAGACTAGACCAGGTGCACCTACGTATTACAACACTCGCAAAGGCTGAAAACTTTTACTATAAAGGGCCCAGGGACACTGATGGAACGAAGTGTCTATTTGCTTTCATCAGTTGGTACAATGCAGGAGGATATATATTTGAAAACATTTCATTAATGAATGAAGGATGGTCCAAAATAAATGAATGTCCACCGTCCAAATAGCTTGATGGCAGAGAGGTACTTCTATTGCAAGTTAACAGCGTTTGTTTCCTTCTACTGATCAGTTACTATTGACTAGTGATGACGAGCTTTATTGTGAAAAGCATTTCTTTAATATCATCACTGAACCCAGTTTCCCTGAAGAGTTTTTTTTTATCTTTTAAAAGGAAAAACATTGCAAACTACTCATTAATCTGCCCTGTGATCCATCTCCTTTTAGTCTCCAGAGGAACAACCCAGAAACCAGGCATCATTTTCTGACTCAGTAAATATTAGCAAGTTGTTTGGGAAATGCTGGAATTTCTCTTGGCTGATTAATGAATGATGGATGCAGTATTAGTTTAAAAGCTGTATGATTCACGTTTTTCCTCCTGTTTGACTTTGTTTCACCGGCAGCAGCGGTGGCTATCAACACTGTCTGTTATGGCCTTAAATCAACAGTTCACCAAGCAGCTGAAATGCCTCACGGCGTATGGCAGCAACTTGTGCTTGCCCTTTGTCTCCAGAGCAGGAATATTCAGCAGTATGGTAATTTCCACCAGTACTTCAGTTTGAGTGTTGTGACCTCGTGTCAAGTAAGTTGAGGCCTGTGTGCTTTTCCATTGGTGTGGCTTCTTTCTGTGAGATTTTGTGATGGCAATCAAACCCAGTATTGTTCTTAAATAGACATCCACTGCTGTTCCTGTCTTTTTTTATGTATTAATGTTTTTTTCCTTAAAAATTCAGATCCAGGAGCTACTCTATGCATAATAATAATAAGCTTTATTTATAGAGCACTTTTCATACATTAGGATGCTCAGAGTGTGTTACAATATACATAGTTAATATAATTTGTTATACATATTTAAAGAAAACAGAAATATGCAAATAAAATAAGAAAAGAGCATTTAGAGGTAGTTAAATAAACAAGATAAACATGGTAAGATTTATGTAAGATTTAATAAATAAAGTTTTTAACTGTTTTTCAAAACTACTTACTGTTGATGTCTGATATTAATGGGAATTGTATTCCAGAGTTTTGGGGCATAAAAATTAAAGGCAGCTTCTCCAGTCTTTTTTGGTTCATTTCAGGGATCTTCAGTAAAGCAGCTGGTGCTAAACCATTTAGAGTGTTATAAACCAGTAAGAGGATTTTAAACTTTGTTCTGAATGTGACCGGTAGCCAGTGTAAAACAGGAGTTATATTCTCTTTTTTTCATATGTGTTAGTAATCTGTCTGCAGCGTTCAGAACAATCTGTAGCCAGTTGATGGTGTTTTGTTGATGGTGTTGATGGTGTTTTTTGGTGGTAAATCTGTGAACAGAGCATTACAGTAGTCAAGCTGTGAAAAAACAAACGCATGGAGTAGTCTTTCAGCATCCTGCTGTTTTGAGAAAAGTTCTGACTCTGGATATATTTCTTAGATGGGAAAGAGGTGTTTTAATTATTTTATTTATATGTGACTTGAAACTTAAAGTCCAGATTTCTAATTTCCTCTTTTGATTGAAGAGCTACTTTTCCTAATTCGTTTTGATGCATGGGTTAAAATGAGCGTTGCATTTCAGGAAACGCATTTGTTCAACTGAAACAGGAGATTAGATGAGCGCACCGATCGACTGGAAGCCTCCTGAGATCCAAATAGTCAAGAGGCACTCTGCGCACCAACAGAGTGGCATGCCGGGTTTCGGTGTGATCGCTCTGGGCCATCTCTAAACCAGTCTCGTTTAGATTCAGGTCCAGCTTGGCCAAGCTCTCAGCCAATAACCAGCGGTGATGCTCGCCAAAGTGTTCCTCAAGTCATCCAAATCAAAGGAAGATCTGGAGCAGGGAGAATATTCGCTGTGAAATCAAAGGGATTCTTTCTCTTGGTCCATTTTCATTTCAGAGGTTCTCCAACATTTGAGTTATACAGTTATGAATTTTTTGACTGAACTTTGGCCCCGTGGATCCAGCGTACACCATAAACAGACGTGGCAAAGTGAGTGAAGTCCTTTGTTCTCGGGTTGAAGATGCATATGGAATCCACCCATAATGCTTCCCGTCTGTCCATATGGTGGTGTCAGATATAATGTTATGCTCTGACTTCCCTAGAATGCCTTGAAACCTTGTGTGAAGTGATGCATAATTTTACGTATGGACGGCTTGCGCAAGTCTTTCATCTCACTTGTTAAGGAATGTGTAAGTCTAGACACTTAAACACCTACATCTTTTCGAGTCTCTGGTTGAAGAACAAAGCCATTTTTTCTGCTGAAAGGCACCAGGCAAGATGTTGAGCTGGGATTGTGGACTGAGCAGCCAGACCACTGGTTCTGATTGTTTTTTTTGTTTGACCTAGCATAGATCTCGCTCTGGATCAGTGGGTTCAAGAAAGGATCGTGAAGATGCAGTCCAGCAAGCAAGAGCATATTGCTTATTGGAAGGAACCTTTGATTCTACCCCCACTCCTCCATTTCTCCGATACTCTTGTTGTTTATCAGCAGTATTTGAAATGCAAATGGCAATTCAATATATTTTCCATCTCGTGATCAATTTTTTTCTGAGCTGAAAAAGTGGGTAATCCATGTTGTATTGAAGCCAGGTTGCTTAACCATGTTTGGGAGCTATGGAATGGTTATTCATTTCAGAAAGAGTTTGTTTCAAATCAGCGTAAGCCTTCGAAGGACTTTGTTTTGCATTGAATGAGCTTTTAGGCCATGAGTTGAGGAGATTTTCTCTCCAAGTCCTGCTTAGGTATTTTCCAGGTCATTGTCAGTCTCTCCAAGGCATGCAACTTGTGTCTGCTTCCACTCAGGAGACAAATTTGTATTTTCTGGCTCTTGCTGTTCCACTTTAATAATACTGTGCACTCCCTCCTTGAAAGGGCGAGGGGTGTTCTTCTCGTACGTTTATACGCTTTTCAACGGGAGGAGGGGGAAACCCAGATATTATTAGCAGGTTGTGGGTTTTTTGTTTTCATGGGGAGATATTTGATGAAGGGAGGGATGGGAGTGCCTGTAATTGCTTTAAGGGGCAGCAGCTGTATAGGTTTTTTTGTTAGTTAATATTTAGTTAATCTCTAGACTCCGGACCTGCGGGATTGTTTTCCTCCAGCTCTCCATCCATCTTCCCCTGATCGGTATTCAGCCTTGTCTCCCTGTGCCATTAACCTTCATCGAGGGTAAAGGGGGAGCCGGTGGGGAAGTGTGTATGTGGGGGCGGGGGGCAGGAAAAAGCAGGCTTACCTTTCTTCAGTTAGGACACACTGCTCTTATTTTTCCATTACACACTTTAGCCGCCTCCCTGTTCTCCTGGCTTGGCTAAGCGGAGAACATCAGGCCTCTCGGCAGGTCCATAAGGTACCAGACCCTATAAAAAGGCAGCCCTGTTATCCTGGGCCCAAAACTGCAGTCCCAAAGGCAGGGAATTACCTTAAAGGCCATATTGCCAGCCTTGTCCCTAATCCAGACTACAGTGAGCTGCTGGCAGAGGCGCCCTGTTTTGGGTGGACACCCTGTCGAGTGGTGACGCACAACGCCATCCCGTCCGACAGGGAACAGTGTGGCAGAACACAGAAACTTCGTCATGCCCCTGCCTGGTCCGTATGTCATTTTTTTTCTTCTTGAAAATGAAATGGAACTAAAGTTAAACAGATCAACCAAGACGTGTTTTTGTTTTATTTTACATTTTTACACTGGGCTACAAGACTAACACGTTATGGCTGCCATGTCTGGTCTTCAAGTGCATTGAGGTGTTTTTTTTTGTTTGTTTTTTTGATAATTTCTCCAGCTATAAACATCAACCGCAATGCAATAATCTCAAAGTCTGAATTTTATTTGCACTTTTGTTAATTTTTATAGATAACTGTGTATCTACAGTTCCCTCTAAAGACCAAATCTACTCTGTGCAATATTACTTGTACATGGTGCGTATTTACACCTTATAAATGCACACACTCTCGCTTACACACACTAACATACTGGGTTGTTAAAATTGTTAAATTTCTAAATATTAATAAGAACATTTCAAGTTACTTCTCAACACAACACTTCTTATTAAATACTTTCTAAACGGAAATTCTTATTTATTGGTTTTCTTAGTATTCTGTTTGCTGTTTCTTCTAACCGCAACTTTGAGAATTTGCCACTTGTGGGACAGTAAAGGATTATCTTAATACATTTAGGGTCGGAGTCAAACTACAGGCTATAAGTTTGATTTTGGGCCGAACCATGGCTTTAAGAGAAAAAGGTTGCTGGGTTATTTATTCCGTCCCGGGGACGACGAGACCCTGATCTGTCTTCATTATCTGGGCCACAGCAGAGACCTGGAAACTGTGGTGATGAATGAGACCTTTAAGTTCACATTAATGGCTAAGTATTGCTTACGAGGAGCTTCAGACTAAGACTTCGTCTGATTGGTTCACTGCACATCTCTGATGTCTGTTTCTCTGAAGAGGTTGTGAAACTAGCAGAGGAGGGAAAGCATCTCGAGTGGTTGCGTTATCTTGAGCGCTTGCGTTTACCGTAGCAGACGATTTGCACATGGCTGAGGTTCTTCAAAGCCCGTTCTCGGAGGCCCCCGCATTGCTGGGTGTGTGGCGCAGCAGGTTCTGACTTGCAGGGAACTAAATAGTCCAGCCCACCCCTCAAAAAATCCCCAGAACTGCTACAAATGAGAGGGGAAAAGCAGGACATTACCGGAGTGTATGCATGTTGTTGAAGGCAAACTTGGGGTGGAAGGGTTGGGGGTTGTGTCTCTCTTCTTTCTCTTTCTTCTTTTTCACCAGGCCACACTGCCCTCTTCTCCGACTCTAGATGATGGCTTTTCAAAAACAAAGACGGGTCACCGCTTATCCGCCACTTCCTGCTCTAGCTCCCCCTTCTGGGACTCACTTGCCAGATAGAGTTTCCCAAGATCTGCAGCCACCCATCCACCCATGCGTTCCATTTACTTCCTCTATCCCAGCGCTAATGAGCTATGAAGGACCTGTGAACTTTGACTCAAATATGGCTTCAACCTTGCAGTCTTGCTGGAAAGCCTGCTTTAACTCATGGAGGAATTGTCATGTGTGTGTAATGTACATGATCTTTTCTATAGAACATCTCACAGTTGCTTGTAATTACACAGTGAACCATGTACATTTAACTTGCAGACTGTACTGACTGGTTCAAGTCTTCTCTTCCACCATTTTTTCAGGAAATGGGCATTTCCTTCCAGCGAAAGACATCTGTCCAGTCATTAAAAGACCTCTCCTTACAAACACAGGCGTGGGATGGTTTAGATACTGCACCTCTGCATGTTTTACTAAGCATTAAGTAAACACTAAGGAAGAATAGATCTAAAATGACTGCACGCTTTTGTTTTTTGCCATTTGTAAGGGTTAAAGTAAACAAAGGCGCGTTCCCCCCTTCGGGGCCACACATGCTCGTACAGGCCCGTGCTCTCGTCGCACCTTCTCCTCATTCCCTGCCGCTGCATTGTTCTGCCTGCCTCCAGCTTCAGTTTCACCCTTCGAAACTGCCTGGATGAGAAATGAATTGCAGGGCAGACCAAGAACCAGAAGAGCCAGAAGAGAAACAGGTTCAAAGAGGATAATAAGGCACAGGGGCCAGGGCTGTTAATGTGTGTGATCTGCAATGAATGGATGCTTGGTGGTGGCAGGAAGTGCAGAGCTGCACTATTAATGGCAAGAATGGAAGGGGAGTACACAAATACCCCCTGCTCTGTACAACACACACCCACACACACACACAGTAGTACCGCAGGGCTCGCACAGATGGAGTGTGATTTTGCTTTGGATACTCCAACCAACAGGTAAAGTGTTGAGGAGGATGCCACACCCCCACTTTTGGTGGAAATGTATTCTACTAATTCTCTCCCCCCGAATACTGTGGGCTTTCTGTTCATTTCTAACCCAGACTAAACACTGATCATCAGTGCATTGAGCCCTGCCTATCAAAATAACCAAATAAAATAAAATAAAAGCAAGTGAACCCGCGAGGCTGTTAACCAATCATCCATCCCCACTGTGGCGTTTGGCAGTTGATTGACATACAGTACAGCCAATCCAGCCTCATTTTTTTTTTCATTTGCCATTTGTCACCGCACATGCTCGGTCAACCACTCAGCTTCCAGTTTATTTACTTCTAAAGAAAGTGTGTGGAAATGAGTGGGGGACCTGGACCAAAATCAGAACGTTAATTAAAACGTATGACACTGACTACCCACCAAAAAGTGATGGGGATTATGTCCAGACTATGGAAACTCTGGCTGTTTCCATTCAGTTCAAGACGTCATTGGAGATGGTAATGACCAAAATTGTACAGTACTGCATTGAAACATACATTTTAATGCTGCTATGCAAGAAAAACAATATATATTGTTTACTCCATGTGCATATATATATAATGTAATTTTTTAAAGCATTTTTGTTGTTGGTAGATAATTTTGACATGGTCATTTTAAAAGTAGCTCGTGAGTCAAAAAAGTGTGCGCTCCCCTCATTTAATGTGTCCGTTCTGGGCTAGAGTTGATTTCAGCAGGGTACATCTTACATAGAATAGAATAAACCTTTATTATCCCACAAATGAGAAATGTAGGTGTTTTAGAGCTCAAAGTGAGACAAAATGAATATATCAGAAACATACACAAAATAAAATTTATATACACAAAATAAAAATAAGAATATATTATTCTATTATATTATTGAAATATACATAAACACCCAGAAAGATCTGCAGAAATATGTAGAAGTATGAGGAGATGTGGATGATGCGGATGAGATAAAGAAATATAAAGTGCACAGCCCATTGTATGTGAATAGCAGCAATTAAAAGCAGATGATGTGTTAATCTTATGTGATGATAAATAAATGAACCATGTTCTACTTCATTGTAGGGTATGACTGCTGCTGGTAGAAATGACCTGCCGTAACGTTCCTTCCTTCACTGTGGGTGTAAACGTAGAAATATACTTGCTGTGAGCTACGTGTGCGTATCCGCACCCAGTTGCGTTGTTAACGTTTGTGCCGATATGCTTGCTTCCGTACTGTGCGTCCTAATCTGTAGTTGGTATTCCTAATCACCAGGGGTCAGTGTCGGGGCCGCAAACTATCATGTAAACGTTAGCAGCCTAGCATGCTTTCAATATTA
>JBBIGC010000036.1:11527711-11538891 GCA_037576955.1 Lepidarchus adonis
TCTCTCTCTCTCTCTCTCTCTCTCTCTCTCTCTCTCTCTCTCTCTCTCTCTCTCTCTCTCTGTGTGTGTCTGTCTCTGTGTCTGTCTCTCTTTCTCGCTGTCTCTCTCTTCCTCCTTTGTGTGTTATTAGTCAAGTTTTCCAGTCAGTTAGTCTGGGTGTGAATTCCAGGCATGCTAACTGAGCAAGCCTGCTAAAGAAGAAGTGAAAGTGGTCAGCATGCGTAACCCTGCATGTTGTGCATGTTTAGAGCACAACACACAAACTACCTGTGGCTCTCGCAACCGGTCTGGAAACTGGACCATTAAACCCTGACCCATTGTCATGTGCTCCTGTAAGGAATTCAACGTGTAACAGCAACCATTCATTACAACCAAGGGCTCGACCGATTGTGTGTCTAAATCTGGATCGTTCTGAATTTGCGCCATGGCAGGTATTTGCGACACACTTCTGACGCGCTGTCCCCTCGTGTACAAAACCAAGTCAATGAGTTCAAGAGGAAAAGCTGATCCAGCAAACCAGCGCATTAATTTCCCTCTAAATTGCAGGCTTACCTCCTCTAACCTCATGTCCCATCTCCCTTTTGAAGTGGAAGCCTGTAGCAGCTCAGATTTGTGGCTGCCTCCTATATTTAAACACTGTTTCACCCTCTTCGCCAAGGCTTTCAGTGCAGGGAGGTGTCCCAGAGCAAAGAACCACATCCACCCTGGCCCACCCAACCCAGGCGTTTCTCTCTCTCCACCGCATCCCACTACTCCTGGGACGCAGACTGGGAGTCTAGTGGCTGAGGAAAAGAAACTTTCACTTGCAAGCTGTGATTCTTCTCCAGCCACATAATTCAAGAAAGCTTTGTCCACCAACTATACACAAGCATGTTCTTCTAGTGTGTCTCCAAGCAGCTGCTTTGGCTTTCTGTGGCCCATGGTTAACACTAACATTAGTATGACTTGTGCTCATGGAGAACCCACAAAGATGGTGTCTCATATCATAGTTTTCCACTTTCCTATGCCATTGGGTTGAAATGCCAGCATACTTTAATGAAGGAGCCCAGGGACTTGACTGAAAAGGTGTTGGATCTATGGAAGTGCTATGACTAGCATAGAAGTTCGACTACTCTGGTCTAATTAACATTTAAGTATGTTTTCTCAGCCTTGCTGTTGGCATCACTTCTTTTGTGGGCAGTGTTGTCCTTGCCCATGTGAATGGAAGGTCGCAGGCACCACCGAGGTACATTTTGATCCCTGGATGCATACTTATACATATCTCTGTATACTTTTACATATTTTGTAAGTACTTCTGTTTGTAAGATTTCTTAGTTGTTTATGTGTATAAGATTATTCTAATTTTTACTTTTGGATGGGTTAAATGCTGAGGTCAATGCTGAGGTCTCGTTTCACTGTGTTCGCAATGAAAAATAGTTACTATCACTTCTTCATCGCTGTCATAATCGCATAACTTGCATGTGGAAGCTTCTGGACATAAGCTCAGTAGCTGAATAATGAGACTGGGCCCAATGGGGTTAACAGCATCTGGCCTTTTGTTGGGAATAGGAGCGTGGAGAAACGCTGCCGCGTTAGGGAGGAAGTAGCTGTCCCCATCCTGTTCCCTATACAATTGCATGTGGAATTGAAACCGTGCCACACATTCACACAGTAAGCCTCAGCCTGAAGAGGCTCCAAGAAGCCTATGTGCTGCAGACGTGGGCTTGGGGCATAAAGCTTGTGTTCTTAAGGTTTCCTGTTTCGTCCTGTAACGTGAATCAAGGCCCGACTGCAACCCGCCCTCGTATTGTGTGACCTCAGAGACCACCCCAGGAAACAGGTGTGTGTGTGTGTACGCACGTGTTCGAGGGGGCAGAGACTGGAGTAGCGGTTGTGATGGCCTCTTCCTTTGCTCCTCCTCTTCCCCTCATTTGTTATGGGAAAGTGATCCTGCAGGCAAAATGACTTTGGAGGCCAGAGGTGGAAGTGGAAGGTGGAGGAGGGGACTTGGGCTGTTTGGTTGACAGCAGTCGGCGCAGCGTTGGGAAAACACGCCTGGGCCACAGCTGTGCTTTTCCAGGCCCGTGGAGCGCCAGCCCTGTGGCATGCTGTTTGCTGATGGGACCACACACAAAGACGCGTGCACACACACACACACACACAGAGACACACACTTTGAACGGCACGTCCACTCTATCTGTTCTATTGGCATCCATCGCCAGAGCCATACGCTTCCGTCCCATCAATGAAGGCTTGGTGCTAGAGGGTTTATTTACTAAATCTCATGTATCCACAGGTTTAGATGGAACACGCTGCATGGATTAATATCTGGTTTGCACAGTCTGACCATTCTCAACAAGCTTGATTGGAGCCATATCGAGTTAAACGATATGGCAGCTATTAAACAGGGCTAAACACTGCGCCCATTGGCACTGGCGCTCCCCCTGCAGTGTTTTCTTTCATTGGCCGAGAGCACAGTCAGATGTAATTCCAGCCTGGAGAGCCAGGGCCATTCTCTGGGCATCATCAGGGCCTATCCGCTGCTCCGCTGCCTTTCAGAGGCACAACACACTTCGCCTAATCCACAACATGAAGCTAAGTTAGAGGGGAAACCTTATTGTGCTTCCTGACTGCTGGGTGGCACTGCTTTACGCAGATCATGCACCGGCCTGCTTGATGTGTTCTTTGTTTGTTGGAGCTAAGTCCTTCATTGATGGTAGACTTTGGAGATGTTGCTGTCGTCTGAATATAAAGGGGAATTCAAGCAATTATTCCAAATTGTGTGAAATACGACATTTTTAAAGAAACGTATTGGTGATGCTAGGAACCAGATGTCTGGGAAAGACTTTTATCTGCTCTAAAAGCCACCAAACAATGTTCTTAAATAAGAAACCTTGTTTGCAATAGTTCTGGGATGGTTTTGACCTTTGTCCTTTTTCCCCCCATCTTGTCACTGTTTTTCATGTTTAATCCGACTTTCCACTGGTGGTTTTGGATAGTTAATGAAACCAGTGTTGACATTGTGACATTTGGTTCCTGGTCACTAGCATTTTATCCGAGTATTTTCTCCACTGTTTTAATTCAAACCACTTGGAATTTCCTTGAGATATGGACTTGGGCCTGAGAAAAACGGGGGCATGTTTTTGACTTGGGTTTATTCCAAAGCCTGTTCAAAACAAGTCCGTTATAAGCTGTTTGCTCGGAATCTTCTAACTTGATTAGACAAGCATTTGGGAATGTTAAATTGAATTTACCAAAGTATCTCAGTTCAGGATGGCTTTTATGAAGAAATACATATGAACATAATCCCACATATTTAGCAGGATCCACATTCTGGCCTAGTCAACCAAGGCCGAGCAATTCCTGAAGCATTTCATCTTACAAGTGCTTCGTGATGAACCATTTGATTTGAGAACGTATGTGGGTAATTATGTGTACTCAGCAGTAGAGAAGCTAAACATAAACTAAACATTTTCCCCTTTCAATTTGTCTGTTATTGTATTGTGGCTGACGATCTATATTTGGTTACTGCTATTTGCTTTCATGTTGACATTTTGAGCGTTTTGTTTCTTGGCTAAAGCGGCTAGCCCCAAAGGAGCATGCTAGTAATCATTCTGTCGTCCATTTTCTGCTGTGGCTGAAAAATGCTTTTGATCTGCTCCCTTGTGTTTGGGTGGTCTTAAGAAGAAAACAAACCGGTTTATGTAGAACCAGCGTCAGCCGAGCGTGAGTTTTATACGGGCAGCTTAGTTTCTGGGACAACACGAAACGGGGCCCTGTGCTAAAACTGGTCAGCTTTTCAAACCACCTCAGCCTCTTTGGAAACACTCGGGGGAATGACCTTAAAGCCTCGGACTGGACGAAATGTCAGCATTTAATAACTTGCACATGAGATCTTGAAGGTTAAACACTTGTGTCTCCTAATCATGGAGAGCATGTGAGATGATAGCAGGGGAAAGGGCAGGAGATTTTCCTTTACCAAAGTTTCAAAGAGTGAATAAGCAACAGCAACTTGCTTCCGATTTTTTTAATGTCTGGAGACGCCTGAGCGATGTCTGGTAAACAAAGGCCACTATGTAAATTATGTTAAATTCGATTCTTTCTGGTTGTATTTTCTGTTCTGGTTTTTAAAAAGGTGAACTCTACAATAAGTTCTGTGGGCCCTGGGCTTCAAATCACCAACATTAGCCCCAAAGCAAACATTCCCTCACTCTGATATGCAACTCCTGGCATAATGGAGGCCATTTGCTTGTTTGTATTAGCAATTTGGTGCAGTGCATTGTGGGTATTTCTATGAGAACTGGGAACCAGCATCTTTATTTGAAGTCTTTTCAATCTAGTACAAAATAATAAATACACTCTCTCTGTTTTTTGAAGATGGGTGGATTAGATCGATGGACAGAGATTTTTCTTTTTACATCATCTAGCCTTTGTTTCTTGATGGATGGGCCAACAGAAATGGTCCAAAAGTGTTTGGTCCATTTATAGTTCATTAGTGGCCCCATTTAACATCCTGAATGTCAGGTTTATGGAACTTCTTCTCTTTCTCCTTTTTATTTATATTCTTATATCTATAATCTTTCTTCCCATCGCAAATGTAGGTTTAACCAAAGGAAATGTACACACATTTACAGGGAGGATAGCTCATGCTAGGCTTGAAATTTGTTGATTAAGAATGTGAAGAAATACACGGATTTGTCGTTAACAGATGTTTAACATCAGTCTAGATCTAGATTGGGATCCCATTTTCTGAAGGACACTGTTTCTTCCCAGTTTGAGTTTCAGGTTTTTGGAAGTGCTTAACTTCAGGCAGTATCCCCCTTAGAACTGCCATCCTCCAAATGATGCCATGGACTTTGGATTAATGGTATTATTACTTAAGAAGTTGATGCATATATCTATTTAAGATGTACCCTCCTTGGTGTCTTTGGAGCACTGTATTGTATGTATTTGGAGAACGTCTATCTCCATCTAGTGTTTTAGCCCACCACCTGACTTAAAAGAATAAATGCCTGAAGTCTTGCATGTTGATTCATCACGTGAAAGATGATGAGGACTCCTTTTGTCTCTAGCTGGCTTTCTATGCGGCTTTCACTATTTGCACTGATAACATTTTTTGCATGCAGTCTTGCAGCATTGTTTTGTAGCGTGGTTGCCATTTCCAAAGCCCCCTGCTGCAGATCTGTCTTTTGGGTCAATGCGTAGGTCAGAGCTAATTGGACATTTTTGAAATGGTAATGTTGTGAAAAGGGCAGTTGTGAGTGAGAAAGGTTACAGGTCTGTCTTCTGATGACTGAGGTGGGAAAAGTGGGGGCTGACATTGGTGTTCAACAGGGGAGGATTTATGGCAGGCATTTTGGAAAGCACTCTGAGTTGTCCATCTCTCAGAATACGAGCCTGTCTGCGCTCTTTTTCGGGGCCAGTTTTTATCAGCAGAAAAAGGCTCCTGCGGTCATTCTTCTTCATTTTCTTTGTCAGTGTGTGTGAGAATGACACGCTCTGCTGTCAGCCAGGAAATGAGGTGTTATCAATCTCCTCAACTCAGCACCGCTAGCTTTTTGCTGTAAACCCAGGGACTACGCTTAAACCATCGTCAATCCTGCGCATCCACACCTCATCCCGGGTTCGTATTCCAGCCTTGGTGTCGAAATTGCCCCGTTGGGATAACTTTAGCTCACAGTGATGAGTGGTCACTTGCCTGATGCTCCCAGCTCTCCAGCAGCTTTCATTGCTCATTAGCAATTTTTGAATTTTTTGGTACCACTTGACTGTAGGGTCGTGTTCATAAGGCTGCTTGAACTCTACATAAACCATTTATGGCAACTAACATTAAACTCTAGACATTTACACTGCATTCCAAATTTTTGCAAATGACCTGTTTCTCTGATTGTCCTAAATAGTCGATGCAAGTGACAATCAGCATAATTTTCGAGTCATCAACCATTAGAGTATAATTCGAATGTTGCTAAACATACCTCCCAATGATAACAATGTTTTTCAAAAATTAAAAAACCTTAAAATGCTCTGTTACAAATTATTTATATCTTATATATCTTAACAGGTCAACTTGCATATTAACATGGGACCCCTTATTGGATAGCAGCTTCACAATTGCATCAGCAACAGCATCCATTGAACTTTAAGTTTTTGAAGAGTTTCTGCTTGAATTTCTTTGTAGGATGTCCGAATAGCCTCAAGAGCTGCGGTTTGGATGTGAACTGCCTCCCACCCTCATAGATCTTCTGCTTGAAGATGCTCCAGAGGTTCTCAATAGGATTGAGGTCAGGGGAGGATAGGGGTCACACCATGAGTTTCTCTGCTTTTATGCAGATAGCAGCCAATGATGCAGAGCTATTCCGTAAGGCATGAGATGGTGCATTGTCATGCATGAGGATTATTGTGTTACGGAAATCGTGGTTCTTCTTTTAGTACCATGGAAAAAAGTGGTCAGTCAGAAACTCCACATACTTTTCACACCATCAGGGGGCGACCAGCTCTCTACCCATGATTCCAGCCCAAAACATGATTCCACCACCGTTTTGCTGACTTCACAGCCTTGTTGGAACATGGTGGCCGTGCACCAACCATCCACCACTCGATCCATCTGGGCCATTCAGGGTTGCACGGCACTCATCAGTGGATAAGACTGTTTGAAAATGAGTTTTTATGTAGTTCTGGGCCCTTCAGTTGTTTATGCCTGTGAGCACTGGTTAGGGGCCGAATAGATGGTTTAGGCATAACTGCAAACATCTGAAGGATCCCACACCTTGATGTTGACGGGACTCCAGATGCACCAGCATCTTCAAATACCTGGTTGCTGCTTTGTAATGGCATTTTAACAACTGCTCTATTAATTCAACGTATTTATCTGACAGAAACTTTCCTCATTGTTCCTTTATCTACACAAACCCATGTGTGTTCTGACCCACAAATCTCTAAGTTTTTAATATATTTTTTATACCTTGTTCAAGGCATTCAACTATTTATCGCTTTTCAGCGGCAGAAATATCCTTTTTCTTTCCCGTATTGCTTGAAAATGGTGATCTGCTTAATAATGTGGAACATCCTCTTTCAGTAGTTTTTCCTTTACTTGGTCTCACCTGGCGAACTAATTATCACAGGTGTGCGAGATTGATTTCAGTGATCCAAAGAGACAAAATACCATCCATGAGTTTAATTGGAAAACAAAATTTTTAATCTTTTTGACACTTAAATACAATATGCATAGGGGTGTATAAAGGTTTATTCCAAGTTTCCATTGTCATTACATTATGTATAAACAGCAGAAGAGAAATCACCTGTCTAATCTCAGATCAAGAAAAAGTTTTAAACACATTGACTGGGCTCTGCATGGCAACTATTGCATTACTACTAGTCAACAATACCTTCTTGACCGCAGAGAACAGCTTCCCCATCCAGCCTCTACCATCATCTAGCATGTTATAAGCTTCATAATGAAATGTGATGAAAGCCCTTGCAGATTGGCCTGCTACGCCCATATGAAGAGTTCCACCGGGCTTTACCTAAATGCTTTTAATAAAACTGACCATTGTGGCGATGTTAATTAAAGGCATACTAATTGTCCTGCTGCCCCGACCATGCTATTAACTGTAAATTAGCATTAGCTAGACAGTTCCCCCTTAGGAAATGACACAAAAGACGTCACACACTGATCCATCAACAACCGCAGCTTGTAAAGACTTGATATACGATGATTATTAGCTATAAAAAAAGTGAAGAATGTCTCCAGCTGTAATCCATGGGCTTCTGGAACAGCGTCAGGTGCATGCAGAGACACCTGTGAGGGAATATAATGTTGGGTGCTCCTGAATAGTGATTACAAGGGTCTACTCAGGAAGAACTGTGTGAATGGATTGAAGGGAGGTGTGGGAAGGACCAGAGAAATGCGCCGCACGTACATAATTCTTCCCAACGCAGTTGTAGTCTTTGACGGAGAGCAGAGCAGAGCGGAGGTGCAGCCAGGCTAATTATTTACCAGTCTGTCGGAGAGTAGCAAGGAGGGAAGCACCGTCTTTAACCCAAGCTAGCAGATGGCTTGGGGCTGATGAACTGTCCGGGAGCCGCCACTCCGTGGGAGATGCAAACACTCGGGAGAATAGTCGAGCTCCCTCAGCAGCCTGCTCATTAAACAGCTCCCCTTCTCCCCGAGCTCCTCGTGTGGCTCGCCATGCCAGGGAAACTCATTTTTGTGCGTGTGCATATTAGTGAGCTTGATGGTATATGTATTGGTGAGTGAGGGTGCACCCACTCAAAGCAGGACTAGGTTTATGTAGGCTTCCAGTTGATTCATTTAGGGCTTTGATGAATAGTGAATTCTCTCCAGCGTTTATTTATATTGGCCTTTAAATCTACACTTTACTTTCATTATTACCTTCTCCCTCCTCAGGGAGTGTTTCAGCGCAAAATCATTTTGATTACGAAGCGCAGTACTTTGGCTCGGAGTGAAAACGGTTAGCGTAGGCCTATCCGCCGATTCGAGCAGAATCGCTAAGTGGGCACCTTGAGACCGACTGCGTAATTAGTTGATTTGCTGAGTGATACGTGCTTCCTTTGTTTTCCTCTGCCAGCGTATGAGAGCGGGTCGCTAAAGGGGGCGTGTAGCCTGTGTTGAGGAGCCCCGCTAGCTGTGGTCTAGACAGATCCGGGAGCCTGACTGCGACCAGGCTGTTGAGCACGGTCCACGTTATGAGCCAAGCATAACACCAAGAAATTTGTCTATGGGCAAGTCTACTTTTGTATACTGCAGACGTCCAAACCACAAGCCAACTCTGTCCAAGAACGGTCATTGGCGGCGTTCGCATTGCAAACAGTTCTGATTATTTGTGATCAGATCAAACCACTTGGAAATCTGTGTCTTGACAGCCACCGAATAAAATGCATCTCAGGAAGTTCATTTTCTCCCATTTCAAACAATTTAAAGTGCATTTATGGGATTAGCGAAAAATGATCTGCACGTAAATCTGATTGGACATGGCTTAAATGACTAACAGGACAAAAGTGGACAAATACCTCAATACTTGATAAATTACTTTAAGCCATTAAGGAATCTGAAATGACTTTTTCAGCGACAGCTAGTCTGTGAAATGCTTCGCTTCTTCTTATTGCAAATAAGGGAACCAGATTTCTGAAATGAAATCCTCTTCTAGTTCCACAATTTTTTAACTGGGGAATAAAAAAGCAGGGCAGTTCCAGTGTCTGGTATCCTGACGAAAAATAGAAAATAAAAAATCTATATAGAACCACAGAGATGTTGATTTTATCAACTGATATGGACTAAAACAAATAACAAAGAGCAAATATGAAGTAGATATGAAAACACTACTAAAGTAGGTGAGTGATAGGTTAGTAGTAAAAGAAAAGTGATATGAAGCTGCCGTATCCTTTTATTGGTCAAAACAATCATAAAATGAGACATTCACCCATCTGCTCCACTGCTTGTCTTTTCTTCTGGTCTGTTTTTAATTTGCTGTGAAAATCAGGGACATTTCCAGGGGAAGCTCCAGCCTGGGACGTCTGGTTACCCTAATTACCAAGCAAGCAGCAGTGGCCAATTGCATTTTCTTTAAAGAGTTATTTTGGCTTGGATTTTTTTAGGGGGAAAGTTCAGTAGGTCGTTACATTAGCTGTGATTGGTAGGATTTCATGCAGACTACATTTGTAGTTCTCTGTTGATCAAATTTGGTTTAAAAAAATGTGTGTCCAGCAGTGGCGATGGCTCTAAAACTACAAGGGAAGCTCTGCTCTTCGTATTTTTATTACTTTTAGAAATGTGTTTAACTTCATGATGCACTCGTTCATATTCAGCTATTTATCGTCGATTGTCTGATTTTCTTCTCGTACGTTTCCGTGGCAGCAAAGTGCATTAACACGTGTTGAAGTTCAGCTTCACTGGATTCTATGATGCAGCCGAGAAGCTGAACGGTTATTGGATAAATGCAGAGAAATCGTCACTTCCAGGTAAGTTCAGCGTCTCTGGGAGTGAATGGAGCAGTGGACGGAGCAGGACGCTGGGCTGATGAATGCTGATTGGACAAACTGTCTAAAAGGAACCCTTTTTTGATAGACATCATTTTTTATCTTCACCGGCATTACATCAAGAGAAGTTGTGAGACTAACTGTTGCATGTTGTGCGTTATTGTCTGGTAATATAAACTATTTGTTTGTTTACATCATACTTTAAATTAAAAATCATTCTTGAATTTGCTTGTTTCAGCTTCTTAAAGTTTGTTTTTTCATTAAAATCTTCACTAGCAGCGAGCAAGCTGTACATAATGGCAGACGGTGCAAATACTGTTCACTAGCTTTTGGAAAAGTCATTTAATAATCTTCATTATGAGGAGAGACTCAGAATTAAACAGCAGGACCAACCAGCACCCAAGATTGATTTGGTGCAAAAATCAGAGAAAAATAACAGGACTATTCAGCTCTACTGGTCTGACAAGGTCAGAACTGTCTGAATGGAAGTGCTGTGACAAAAAAAAATACACTGTTGGCCTCTTGATGAAACCTCACAATTCATATACAAATTTTATGATGCAGACCTAAAATGAGCTTCCCCTGTTTGAAGGACACTGGTGTATACATACGACTATCCCTGCCTCATCTACATTAGCTCAGAACACTACTGGCTGCTGCAGAACGGCCGTATGACTAGGCTCTTTTAAAGGTCTGTGTATTTTCAGCATCAGGGTCCATGGTACAGCTTCTCTCCATCACTGTTTAAATCCATACGTGTGGAATAAGGAGCATGGTGACTGGTCCTCTGTGGCATCCGGAAACCGCTTTATGCTCCTTCTCTTTTTTGTAAACACAATTGCCTCTGGCTCTTTTCCCACTGCCTGCCTACAAGCGTAAGCTCTTCTAGAGCGATCAAATATTTTCGGTATTGCAGGGGGATATGGGTGGCTAGTGCAAGGTCAGCACAAAGAGAGGGGAAGAGAAATGAAAGTGAAAACTGCAGCCCTTTTTGCTTTACCTACTGTAGATCCAGGTCTGCCGCTGAGAGGGCAAAGGAGAATTAAGAGGTGAGAAGACCTGTGAGCCTTAAAGGCAAGAACAAAATGGAGGGGAAAAGGAGACGGACGAAAGCCAACGCACCTGTGAAATAGATTGTGTGTGTGTGTGTGTGTGTGTGTGTGTGTGTGTGTGTGTGTGTGTGTGTGTGTGTGTGTGTGTGTGTG
>JBBIGC010000036.1:11557788-11572044 GCA_037576955.1 Lepidarchus adonis
CTTGCTCAAGGGCACTTCAGCCTGCTGCCTGGTTCCGAGAATCGAACCTGGGACCCTTCGGTCACAAACCCACTTCTTTTTTACGATGACCTAACCACACAGGTACTGTTCTAATGTCAGCACTCTTCTCGGAGAAGATGCAGAAGATCAGGTTTCTCTCAGGCTGTCATCTTCCTAAGTGTAGATCTGCACCCTCTTTCTGCACTGTTCCTTCTGTTGTCCTTGATGCCCAGACAAAGGCCCTCCCAGCTTCTCTGCTGCCTTTCCTCTCCCCTCCCCCTGCTCTTCTCTTCCCATCCTTTCTTCCACAATTTCCTCACTTCAGTCTCTCCCTCTCGCCTTCGATCTCACGCCTCTTTTCTTCATTTTCTCGCTTTTTCATCCTTTGTCTGCCTTTGCTGGGGTTTTTTTTCTCCTAATTGTTCTTCTGACATCACATATTTCTCCTTTCCATCCTCTCTCCCCCACTCTGCCCGTACACTGCAGGTATTCTCAATATGTTATTGTGGCTCGCTCGGGGAGTGATTAAACCATCATACACAAGCCGTATGGCACGGGCCTCTCACCATAGCTCGTACATCACGGCCTAATGCAGCCAGCGGGATAACTTAGAGCTCGCACGAAGGCCTGATACTGCCAGCTAGGGAGACGGTAGCAGTTTTATCCTGAGAGAGAGAAAGGCTCTATCGATCCAGCGCTCGCTGAGAGATTTCTGTCATTTTTGGTTTGTATCCGTCCATCGGATGTACCTCCGAGTTCCACAAGAGAGTATTTCAGAAGGAATAGCGCATGGCTTGGATTACAGTAGGCCATCTGGACCCTGAAGAAAAGGTTTGTTTGTGAAAATAGCTACTTACAGCGACAAATCCGTTATAAAATCTAAGAAGATTTTCGAATCAGTACAGCTGTTGAATAATTCCCTTGTTTGTTTGTCAGGTATTTTAATAAATCCATTATATTTTTAGATCAATGCGGTAACATTGACAATGTTGGGTGCTGAGCCCTGAACTGGAGTAAACCAATGCTTCTCCGCTTGGAAGTGTGAAATGTTTGTCCAGAAAAGGTCCACAGGTTTATATAGAAGTTACAGGCCAATGAAATGGCTTGAGGCTGTGTGAATGGAGGTACCTTTTTATCTCTGGGCAGCAGTCAGGTGCGACGGGCGGGAACGATGTATTCGAATGGACATTTTTTACATTGATTCATCATCTGTAATATACATAGTTTCATTCCTTCCTGAAATATTCACACAATGTAAAGGACTTCCTACAGTCCAAACAGACCCCTCCTCCAAAAAATGGATACGCCTTGACGACCCAGTAAGTCTATATGAATTTTCAGAAGCGTTGTTAATTTGGGCTGTGCATCTGCAGAACATGAAAAATCCAGTGTAGACTGCTGCTGCCGTCTCTAATTGACCCCTTTTAAAAGAATCAATCACTGTTTGTCAGGCCTCAGGACCCTTCAGAGAATACACACAAAAGACTGGCGCCAATTATGCCAGGACGGGAAATTAGCACAGCATAGATTTGCATGTTTAGCAGCAGAACGAAGCAGGAACAAGATGGGGCAGCTTCATCTTTGGCTTTAGCTTGAGCTTGGGCATTAGCATTAGCTGCAGAAAGGTATGAGCCTCTCCGAGGTAATTTGCCCATGTTAAAGGTGGCTAGACTTATTCAAGCAGTCAGCTGACCTATTTCTTTGTTTTTCTGTCTGAAGTAATGAAGCTTCACGGGGTCTGTTCACATCTTCTTGTCTGGGGCCTTGTCAGTCATCCAGTTTTGTTTGTTTGTTTGTTTGTTTTTTCCCCCCTAAACAGTCCAAAACAAAATGATGGAATCTTTTGCTTATTTATACTTTGAGATTTAATATTTATGTATTATAGAACAAAATGTCAAAAATTATGAATTAATAGTTTATTAGCATTTTTTTTTGTTAAAATTGTGTAAATGTTATTAAATAAAAAAACATATTTATGGTCATTATATCCATTTAAGCAGCTTTTTTTGGTCAATATTTATACTTATGCATTTTTTTTATTGTGGGAAAAGAGATATCGAGTAGATGAAAAAAGGCATTAATGTAAATTAATTAAAGTAATGAAATGAAATGCCTGCATTTCCCCATATTCTTCAGTCAAGTGCTCCAGGTTCATATCAGTTTGAGAGTATTGTATTGTGTAATGAGCCGCCATGTTGGTTAGATTCAGTTCAAATGTATTTATATAGCACTTTAAAACAACACAGTTGACCAAAGTGCTGTACATTTTATATAGAAAAATACGCAAAACACACACGGTCATAAAAAATTTAATAATTTAAGAAAACACAAAAACAAACAATAGGTCATCATAAAAATCAACATCTCAGACTGACTTGAAATCCTTTAAGAATAGGTGTGTTTTAAGAACAGACATAAAAACCCTAAGTATTCGTATGGACAGGTTTTTCGTAAGGTTTCTGTTTGTAGTCTTGGGTACGTCTCTCCAAGAGGTCACCATTTGAAAAATGTAGTATGCTTGTATTATATATGTATAAAATGGCTTTCTCTTTTATTTTTAGACTCCGCTACTGCTCCACTCACACATTATATATACCAGTGTTTCCCAACCCCGCTCCTGGATGCCCAATGCCCGGCACATTTCCAGGAGGCTCCCATCACCCCTGATCCAACTGACCAGCTCATTACCAGCACTATACTGAGCTGAAGTGGGTGCGTTAAAGCAGGAACTCTGGGCCTTCAGAACCGGGTTATACTGATCTTTAAGATTTAGTGTCATATTAAACATGTGTCTGCAGCACAGCTGGTTTTGTATCATTAAAAACGTCCGCAGTAACAGATCTGAGGTCAGTAAAAAGTGCTGAATTAAACACATCAGCCATAATATTAAAACCACCAGCCTAATATTGTGGCGGTCCCGATCATTCAGTCAAACCATCTCTGATTGTGGTGCACCTTGCGTTCCGACACCTTTCGATCAGTCGCATTAACGTTCTGTTGTTCTTCTGTGAGATCAGACCAGACAGGTTAGCTTTTGCATCAGTGAGCCTTGGGCGTCCATGTTGCCGATTTACCAGTTGTCCTTCCTTGGATCACTTTTGGTAGATGGTGACCACTGCAGACGTGGAGCACTCCAGAAGACCTGCTCTGATTCATCACAATAAGGCCCTTGTCCAAGTGGCTGAGACCCTAAACTTTTCTGGTTGGGTTTGAATCTGCGGTTAAAGCGAGAAAATTTGAAGAATAATTGTCAGTCAAGTCAAGTTTGCGGTGGATTCTTTGATTTTTGCAATGGAGCTACACGGCTAATGTAGCAAACAAGTAATCAAAGCTTATTTACACCAGTTTAGTGCTGTCACACGCTAGCATCAGAAAAAATCGGGTTGTCAATTGATTGGTTGTCAGTTTTGATTATGTTGCTTTTGACTGATCAGCTTCTCTCTCTCTCTCTCTCTCTCTCTCTCTCTCTCTCTACCTTTCCTTCCTTCTGCCTCCCTCCCTCCCTCCCTGTCTCTGGCTCGCTCGCCCGCCCTGCCTATGTATTTAACCATGGCTCTTCCCTGTTCTGTTCCCCAGGTGCCTTGTGGATGTGTATAGTGCTGAATCCTCACTGCAAGGCCGAGCAGAAGGCTGCCTGGCTCCGGCAGCTCAAGAAGTGGAACGGCGTGGATGTGTGCCCCTGGGAGGATGGTAACCACAGCAACGAGCTGCCCAATTTAACCAACGCTTTGCCTCAGGGTGCACACGGAAACCAAGGTGAGTCTGAATGTGCTGGGGTGGGGGGTGGTGGGGTGTCACTCTTTTAATCAACTGTGCCACCCTGCAGCCTCCCAGCTCGCCTTTTTATTGGGCTTTGTGTGACTAATGGAATGGACCTAATGACACCTCCTCTAGACCCTCCTCCTCTATGGCTTTCGCCCTTGCTTTGCAAAGCATTACTCTGGGTCAAGCTGAAAGAAGGGGCGCTACTGAAAGTATTTGATCAGGTGGCGCTTTTATATGGGCTAAACTGTCAGTGAGGAGTATTTTATTGGGTATTTTGCTATAAATATTCAGTGCTGCTGCATGGTAATTACTGAGAAATTGCATCTCAAAGGCAGGTCTTCTCTTTTGCTTTTCCAGGCAGCTCCAGGGCCAGGGGGTATAGATATAGTGGGATGTTATTACTGAGCCATATTATTGTGTTTGGGCTATTTTGTCAATGCGGAATATCTAGATTTATCAGAACACCCACAGAAACGTCATGTGGAGTGGGGGGAAAAAGTAGCAGCCTTATAAATTTGATTTTTTTTCCCCCAATGATATTGATCAAGTATTTTTTATTAACGAGCTTATTGGCTATAATTTTTCTATCATGCTATTTTATCCTTAATCGGCAAAAGTCTTTTATGTTGCAATGGATTGATAGCCATACTGCCCCCTTTGCTTCTTGGAGTGTACTGCAGTCTGTCACTATGGCTATTATCATATGAACATCATAGAGCAACCACAAGTTTTTCTGTTGTTCTTTTGTGCACTAATTAGCTTCGTTAACCCAACTGAGAATGACAGAACCATTCCATTTGCACTTATGCCTCCGCTTTTCCCCCCTTCCAGATTCAGGCACTCGACCGCACCGGACAGTGTTCACGCGAGCCATCGAAGCGTGCGATCTCCACTGGCAGGACAGCCACTTGCAGCATATCATCAGCGACGACCTCTATACCAACTACTGTTACCATGACAACACTGAAAATTCGCTTTTTGACTCCCGCGGCTGGCCCTTGTGGCACGGTAAGTGGCTTGAACGGGGGTGCATTGACTTTTTCCTTTTGTCTGTTGTTTTCTATAGCATCAGCAAGAAAGCGAGGGCAGCAAGAAACCTGAGCAGTGAATTGTGTTTCAGGGTTTTTTGAGAGAGAGTTTTTAATTATTTATTTTTTTATTTTATATTTTTTTATTTATTTATTTATTTTTATTCTCTTACCCACTCAAACTGCTCTTCCAGGAGGCTGTAGAGCATTGAAATTTATTGAAGGCTGTGTTTTTGTTTCTCTTTACAGAGCACGTCCCGACAGCATGTGCCAGGGTGGATGCACTGAGGTCCCACGGTTACCCGCGGGAAGCACTGCGACTGGCCATCGCCATCGTCAACACCCTGCGCCGACAGCAGCAGAAGCAGCTGGAACTCTTCCGGAACCACAAGAAAGGTGAGCCAAAGCTCACTATGATCACTGGTCCCAGTTGAGCGTATCATTCAAGCGTAGTTTGGGGGAAAGATTACAGTCCTACAATTTTCACACTTATCTCAGAGTCCGCAAGACTAAAAACGACAGCAGCAGCCATCTTAAAGCCTGCTGAAGGTATTACAAGGTGGGGAGCAGATGGATTTTGAGTAACCTTTACCATAGAATTTGTTTTAAAAACAAGCATTAATTATGTGTATGTATATACACTTCTCAATAATTAAAGAGAACACTTAAACAACACAATGTCAATCACACTTCTGTGAAATCAAACTGTCCATTTAGGAAGCAACACTGACAATCAGTGCAAATGTAATAGACAACCGGTGGCAATTAGCAACAAAGGAGTGTTTCTGCAGGTGGTGACAATGGAGCACTTCTCAGTTCCTCTGCTGTCTGGTAGTAATGGTGTGGGGTGGCATTTCTTTGGGGGTCCACATAACTCTCCATGTGCTCACCAAAGGTAGCCTGACTGCCATCAGATACCGAGATGAGATCCTCAAATCCTATGTGAGACCATGTGCTTGTGCAATAGGCCCTGGGTTCCTTCTAATGCAAGACAATGCTAGACCTCATGTGGCTGGAGTGTGTCAGCAGTTCCTGCAAGACGAAGGCATTGATGCTATGGAATGTCCCACCCGTTCCCCAGACCTGAATCAAATTGAGCACATCTGGGACATCATGTCTCGCTCCATCCACCAATGCCACGTTGCACCACAGACTGTCCAGGAGCTGGCGGATGCTTTAGTCTGGAGGCTCGTCAGGAGCATGTCCAGGCATTGTAGGGAAGTCATACAGGCATGTGGAGGCCACACACACTACTGAGCCTCATTTTGATTTGAACTCATTTTTGTGTGATTTTGCTGTCAGCACATTCAACTATGTAAAGAGCAAAGTATTTATTAAGAATATTTTATTCTTTTTTTAGATATATATACAGTATATATATAAACATATAACACCACTGACAGTGAATGACATTGTCTAGTTATTTTATTACAATTGTACCTGTGAGTAAATGGGGGTATATTAGGCAGCAGGTGAACAGTCAGTTCTTGAAGTAGACATGCTGGTAGCAGGATCTGAGTTAACAGCATAATGCAGCTCCACAAACACGTAACCATGCAGCAGTGACGGCAGGCTGCAAACTGACCATTCTCAAACATAACCGACATCCATGCATGTCTTTACAACTGCTTGATTTTCAACTAAATTTGAGTTCAGGGTAAGCATGCAGAGTTTTATTTATGAAATATATTATAGCGGGCATCAATACACCTCCAGGGTCAGTCCAAACACTGAACTGCAAATGAACTACACTTTTGACACTCTGATGAATCCACCGACATGTGTTTGCAGTCATTCTTATTGATTTTCTGTGTGTATGTGCATATGTTCAGGTGTTTGTGCATCTGTTTGCAGAACACCAGAGCACAGTGGTTCTGTGCAGTGTTCCAAAGCTAAATGTCCACTCATGCCCAGCATGGCTGGGGTCAATTGCATTTAAATGCAAATGACTACCTGTTGTGGGACTAGTGTCCGCACACAATTCACATTCAAATGAAGCAGCCCAGTGGCCTGCTCTGGGCCTGAATGTAAAGTGGCATTGCGGCGGTTTACACAGGAGCTGCAGGAACAGAAACTTTTCCGTCTCTCAGGTCATACAAAGGAAACACTGAAGTGAAAGTATGGCAGAAGAACCTGTCAGATGTGGAAACTTCTCATGGGTTGACTCGTTTATCTTTGAGCAAACTCTTAAGTCTCTGTCTCTTTCTCTCTCTCTCTTTATCTCAGACCTGCTTCATAAAGGGATGACCTCCATTACTAACCTGGAGGGGTGGGTGGGGCACCCATTGGACCCCATAGGGACCCTCTTCAGCACCCTAATGGAGACAGGGCGGAGTGATGAAGAGAGCTCACAGGGAGGCTTCCTGGACTTCTCAGGTACATACACATTCAGTGACACATTTGGAGGCACATACATGTTTCATGTCCTAATACAAGCTTATTGGAACCATGTAGCCTTTGACTGTATTGAATTCAGTACATGCTTTATAATATTAATAAACTATACAACTAGCCACTGAAGAGAAGACCAGTGCTTCCAAATATTTTACCATTGAGATGGAAACCTGGTATCATCCAGTTATTTTATATAATAAAAACTTCATCATGTTTCATTAACTCCTGTACTTCTGAGTCATTTCTGAACTATTTATTTGTAAAGGCTGTATAATGCAGGGCTTTATAATGCAGGGCTTTGGACTGCGCTCTTGGTCAGTGACACCATTCCAATTAACCCTCATGTGTGGTTCAGTGCACATTCAGACACCACTGCATGTGAGCAACCCAAACTGGAGAGACTCTTTTCATCCAGACACAGAAGCTGGTGACTGTATTCTTCCCTCCTGCATTTTAAAAACCTTTTCATTTCAATGTTTTTTGTTCCTCATCTCTTATTCATGAGCTTTGATTGGGAGATGACAGTATCACAATCAGTGTATGCCCAGGACCATAATTACACATTATTGCCGCCTTTGGCCTCGCTGACTTGTTGGCTGGCATCCTCTAATGGGTCCAAATATTCTTTTCCTGCCTTCACTAGGGCCCAGATCAAGATGGCACTGACCTCAGAGCTCCTGTATCTCCTTGGCCTATGAAGGACCTGTAGGGCTTAGTTTGGTAGCAATTAAGAGTCGCTCTTTGTCTTTGGTTGTTGGTTTGAATGTCTGTGTTTATTAGTCATAGCTAGTGTAAGAACTGATGCGTACCAGGTGATTTAGTCATTTATTGTTTTCACATGTATTTTAGGGGAAATACCTCCAAAACTTTGTCAAGATGTAACCAAAACCATGCAGAGTCAGAATTGTTCATAGAGGTGGTGTGATCCTAAGTTACTAAGCAAAATCCCGACAAGATTTATCCCAATATTGGTTAACACAAATGCCTACATTTTGCAACACCCATTTCCGTTCACAATTACGGGGACAGCTGTAGCCTAATATTTGGAGAGGCCCCTAGGACGGATGGAGAAAATGTGGGTGTGGAAAAATGAGTTGGCACGAGGCGCCTAACCCATAGAGGCTACCCTGGCATTGGTGTGCACCCCACTGCCCCTTTTCCTGGTGGGTAAAATGGGAAAAATTCACAGTTTTCACAAATTTCACTCAAAACCACTCAGAATGGCTTTCTTTACACATCAGCAGTTGAATTATGCAAAGATTTAGAAAATTTGTTCATTTTGCCCTTTAACTAACTTTCTACCTAATGAGTCGTGAAGTTAATGTTCTCGTTTAATTCTTTTTCTGATTAAATACGTACATCCATATTTGAAAGCTTGTGCGCCGCCCTATCTTCACCAGTAGCTGTACTAGAGAAGGCTTCTGCATGTTGGCTAGCTGTTCTGCCTGAGGCATTGGTTGGTAAATGTTCTGTCCTTTGTGCCTGGCTTTGAAGTGGAATCTCGGGTTATTAGCAGTGTTGGGGGGTGGAAGGGGTAAGGTGTGTGTGTGTGTGTGTGTGTGTGTGTGTCGTCTGGGTGCCTCGTTCCGTGCTCTTGTTCGTGATTAGCACGTTAAACCCTCCCGGGGTCAGCAGCCCGAGTCCAAAGAGGCATCATTAAAACATTATGATCCTGCTCGCAATTATCCCCAAATGAGTTGGCATTGGTGGTAATGAATAATCTAGAACCCTGTGTCTGCGAGTGCTTTATTCTCATAGTAAAGATAACAGTAATATGAGCACAGGACCCAGCTGAATGGAACCTTCGGGCCCGAAACGTTTAGCCTGAGACCATTTGGCCAAAGAATCAGAATCTGATCCAGTCACCAGCACCAAACTATGAACCCAAGCCTCTAATCTACAGCCATTCTGTGCCAGATTTGACCACAACACGCACTCCCAAATCAAGTTTTTTTTTTACCACAACACGCACTCCCAAATCAAGTTTTTTTTTGCTGACCTTATTACGCATCTTTTATTATTTTTTTTTAGATCTTCACATTTTAAAAAACAAAATTCTTTCTTTTTTACAATCTTTTAAATTGTTGATTTTGATTATATCACCCTGCACCAGCAGATGGGATAAAATATCAAATAAATAATGTTTCACCTCCCCTCCCACCTCCACACCTACCGTCAAGCACAATACTCCGCCAGCTCGGAGACTAGCCAAATACAGTATGATTTATGATAAAGGAATAATACTGAAAACAATCAACTTTACACTGTTTTCTTACTCACCACAGATGCACTCAGTCAGCCATGACACATTTGGAGTTTAATATGTTTCTTCTTTAGCTACAAGGCCTATTTTGCTCGAAGCCACAAACATCACTGAAAAGTCTCTCAACCTTCTCAAACCATATCGTGCCCTTTGTTGAAGTGGAGTAGACCTTTGGATGTGGTCTAGGACTTATTATGAGCTATTAAAATGATCAAATTACTCACTGACTAGCTTAACACTGGCCTTTTCATACAACTGGGTCTGTTTTCCCAGCTCAGGAGACGGATTGCTGAGTTGTAATCAGTTTTGTACAGTCTGATCACATGGCGGCAAATGTCTGAGTTTTGCTCTTTGCTAAAACTCATATTGGGTCCTAAACCACTTCAACTAGTCTGCACCTTTTGGATGAGGTTGAAATAATGAGGTAAACTTCAGTAACCATGAAGCAGCAGTGTCCGCGTTCTCTGTTCTACAATTGCGGGAATGGAAATAACTCCAAACCCAATGAGTTGAGCTGACCAAATTGGAGATTGAGCAGATTTGTGCACCAATGAATTCCTTTCCTCATCTCAAAAGTTTTTCATCTGCATGAGCTTTATGTAACGGTGTTGTAATCAGGCCACATGGACGTCAGAGCCGTAAGAGGAAACTATGCTGATCTGATGATCTGTGGGCTCGGGACTGGGCGAGTTTAAGAAGGATTTGCTCTCTCATCCTGCTCTACTGCTGCGAGGCTGATCCTTGTGGAGGGCTCTCAGGTGATTCATGCCTAATTTCAGTGCCAGCCTGAAGCCTCTGCTCTCATTTGCCAGTCATGATGATGGCGAAGTGGCGGAGTCTCCACGGAGCCCGCGAGGCTGGCCTTTCACAGCCGTTTAAGAGTGGATTTGGTGCAAGACTGGCAAAGACATTCAGAGAGAGAGGCGCAGTGTGACACGCTGGGGTTGGCGGCCATGTAGCTGGAGAGCAGTGGAGGGAGCTTCTCTCTCTTGCTCAACGTTTCTCTGCTGTCTCGTTTTTCTTCTCCTGTCCGTTTCTTTCTTCTTCTTCCTTTGTCTCCGTTCCTTGCTCTCTCTCCCCTCCCTGTCTCTCCCACGAGTCCATTTAAAACAGCCTGTAACAGCATTTCGGATGCTTTTCTTCGGCTGTTCTTGTTATTTTGTAACCTGCGCGCCAGCCTGGTGTATTTGCAAGTCCAGTGGATTGCTTCCTTTCGCTCAGAGGGGTAATTGAGCGTGCTTTGCCCAGTGGCCTGGCAGGCAGGGAGAGCTGCTTCATTAGGGAAAGCTCCTTCCTCTCCAGTGCCTCATTACCATGCGTCCAAACCCAGCACCAGCTCCTGTGAGGCAGGTGTTAGCATGGAGGTGAACTGGTGCTGGAACACTCGTTTGAGGGACACTTGGAGAATAACTGTTAATTACCGAAGCCATATCAGGCAAGTGCACATGGTAGGAAACCGTTTGTTAAATAAAGGTTTGCTTAAGCGAAGGCTCACTGGCTGCTGTTTGTAACTAGACTGATGCTCCACTCTTTTAGCTTCTCCACACACGTGATTTCTATGCTCAAACATCTCATAATGCAGAATAACTTTAGCACTGCCGGTCTCTTCTTGAAGTGACTGATCTGTCTCCCAGCTCTGTGGTGGATTTCTGGCCCACTGCTCCATGCACAACCATTTCAACTCTGCAGTAGGCCTTTATGTGGGCTTTGAAGCTCGCTTGTTTCAGGTCCTGCCACAGCATCTCGATGGAGGTTAGGGCTTGACGGGGCAAACTGGAAACATTTCAGTTCCTTCCCCCACTCGAGTTGTGATGTGCCCTTGTTGCTCAGTACCATATTAATTTTTTTTTTTGCCAGACACAACACATGTAGTGTCTCCTGGAGGTTTTTGGATTGATCTGAAGAACTTATTCACACCATTGATAAAAAAAGTTATATATGAATAAAAATAGACATAAAAACAAAGCAGTACACATGATCCGAACTCAGTTTTTAATAAAACTTTAACTTTTAACGTTAATCCTACCGTCTTGACTTCCTCACCTCCAGGCATGATGAGCTCCAGCAAGCACGCGGATCTGCACCTGTTCCCCTCGGCACGGCGCTTTCTGGAGGAGGGCGAGTCCTACCTGGCCCTGGCTGTGGAGATGGCTTTGATGGGACTAGGTCAGCAGAGGATCATGCCCGATGGCCTTTACGCCCAGGAGAAAGTATGCCGCAACGAGGAGCACCTCATCGCCAAACTTCAAGAGGTGGAGCTGGACGACTCGCTCGTCAAAATCTTCCGCAAGCAAGCTGTCTTCCTCTTAGAGGGTGAGTGTGAAGTTGCCACGGTTGTAGGTTAGCTTCATGTGTTACGGTCACATCCGAGTGTGAAAGGCGTAATTTACGAAGTGATTTGTACATCAGTGACCCAATGCAGTACAAGCATCTGCCAAATGCCATAAATGTATTTTTTATTATTATACTCTATTAATCGCAGGGGAAATTTATCCTTGGAGTTTACCCATCAAAGGCAGTGAGAACACACAGCTGGACCAGTAGGTGGGCACTTCAGCCTGGTTCCTGGTTCCGGTAATCACAAAGCCACTTCTCTAACCATTAGGTCATGGCTGCCCCTTTAAATGCAGTTAGATCTTAATACCTCGCCTTGTCAGGAGTTGAAAAAAAAATAATTTAATAAACGAACTGCTCAACCTTTGGTTGAAAATCAGGTCTGTTAGTCAACCAAGAAATTCCTCGGTCAGAGATTACCAGTCAGCATGGCGTTTGTATTGTAGTTTTAATTGGAGCATTGGCATTTTTGTTTCTTCAACTCGACATGATTGAGTGCTTTGTTTTGTAAAACCGAGTGAGAGGATGGAATCCTGCAAGGCCTCTGGAGGTTTTTCTGAACGGGCGAAAGTGGCCCCCTCCGCCATCATTCAAATACCGTTCATATTTCTGAGTCCGACAAGGCTGAATGATATGGGCAGTAAAATGACACTGTGGCTGTTTGTTTAATAGGGAGTTGTGTCTCTTCATCTCTATCCTCAATTATGCACTCGTTCTCTGCGTTTGCCAGTCTGAAGCGCTCCTGAAGCGTGGGGCTGTTTGCTGTGCAGCTAGCAGGGCGTGGAAAGAATGCAAAATGGCCACTGCAGGCCGGCTGGCTCCATGCACCGCTCGACTTGTTATGAAAGATTGACGGAAACTGATAAAGAGGCCGCGGTGTCCCTCCCTCCTCCTGGCCCACGCCAGGAGCCGTCACATGGGCACAGCAAACAGGAAAGCATGCATGAGTGAGGGAGAGGCCCACAGAGCCAAGGCCCAGGACACGCTGTAATGCACTTACCATGCTCAGTGGTCTGTGTGCGTGCGTGCATGTGTGTGTTTGTGTTGTGTGTGTGAACTTGGTTGCCTGTGCGTCTTATACTGTTTTCTTTTGTATTTTCCATACATTGTTTGTGAGAATCCGTGCACCATATGTGCATCCATTATGTCTCATAGTGTGTGTACGGGAGCGTGTGATGTGGCCTGTGGTTTGAACCCTCTCAGTCGAAAATAATCTAATGACAGGGCAAGCAAAGTCCTCACATAAGGCTTCTGGCATGGCAGTTTATTTTGTAGGCAAGTGTGAAAAAAAGGCCCTGGTGGACTTGACAGTGGACGTGTGGTTGCATCTGGTCCGAGGATGAGAAGTGGGGGCCTGTAAAGCAGGCCGCAAGAAGACTAGCGTCAATGCTACACTAGCTCCAGAAATGGTACGGCCCATTTAGGGCAGCGTCATGTTTCAGCTCCAAATGGAACAACTGGGAATGCATTTTCCTTCTTAAAACATGTTTTTGTTGCATTTTTTTCTCTTGTTTGTCTGCATCAGATTGGGAGTAAAGGCTGTGATGCTGTTGGCAGTGTGCACATTTTTCTTTTTAAAGGAATTTTTCGGTGTAATGAGGAGGTGATGTTTATGTCTCATGTGTTTTAACAGGGAGGTGTGTGTGTTTTTGGAAGCAAGACCCAGGTTTTCTCCGCACATCAACAGATGCTAGGGATGCACCGATCATGAATTTTTATGGCTGATTCCGATTTCTTTTTTTTCTTTTTTTTAACCCAAAGCTCACACTGTGTGGGCTATATAAACACAGAACACATGGCCACAATACTTTTTATTAGCCATGAGAAATGATCTCAGCATAGGCAGATATTTGCCTTTATTTTAAAAAGTCTCTAACGTCCCAGATGTTTCTAAAAAAACTTTATTTATAACATACAGAAGAGCAAAATGTTTCATTGCATTTTACTGTCAGTATTTTACATTTCTAAGCAAAAACATACAAAATGAGTCCATGTTTTGTCTTGAATCCTCTAACCAATCACAGTGAGCCGTGACCAGTCACAGTCCCAGATGAGTGTGGGTGTTTGAATCAAGGTGTAAGCACATTTGGTCAAAGATAATAGAGATTAGTCTTCCATTATCACTTAATTTATTAACCCATGTCTTTTTAGCATACATGTCTTCTCGTCATCACATTGTATCGCAGTAGAATCGCATTACTAGCATTTTGTCCTTATTGTGCAGTCCATACGCACACAACCCACATATCAGTGAATCTGATGTTTTTTCCTAGACTGTGTAATGCGTACTGTATGTGTGCAGTCATTACAGGCAGATGACTGCTATACTTCAGTGGACTAGAAAATTACACTGCGTCTTTCTCTGTGTTTTGTATGTGATTCTGTGTGTATATACTCAACTGAGTGTGTGTGTGTGTGTGTGTGTGTGTGTGTGTGTGTGTGTGTGTGTGTGTGTGTGTGTGTGTGTGTGTG
>JBBIGC010000036.1:11572144-11583796 GCA_037576955.1 Lepidarchus adonis
GTGTGTGTGTGTGTGTGTGTGTGTGTGTGTGTGTGTGTGTGTGTGTGTGTGTGTGTGTGTGTGTGTGTGTCCACAGGTGGGCCCTACAGTGGTTTGGGGGAAATCATCTACAGAGAAAGTGTTCCAATGCACACATTTGCCAAGTATCTCTTCACCTCCCTCCTACCTCATGATGCCGAACTGGCATATAAAATTGCACTGAGAGCAATGCGGTGAGTACATTTCCTAAACATACCCTATACCTCTCATACTACATAGGGATGTCATATTAGTAGTATTACTTATACTGATAATACTTATAATAATAAACCAAGTCTTTAAAATGTTTTTTAAAACATTTTTAAAAATCACATCGAGACTTAACCCTGTTTTTATTTTTTTCCCTCACATCTGCTAATTCTTTTAAGCATGGCCATTTTCCGACCTCTATTCCTTAAACAGACTTGTTTAGGTACTGTGCATATAAGGCTGAAAAAAGCTGATCTCTCACTGGACGTCCTGCCCTGTGCAAAAAGCAGGCTGGTCTTAAACACTCTTCATAACTTTAGTGTAAATAGGCAAATCAATTTTTAAAATGTTAATGTGGGAAAAACAAATTCATGATAGACATTTTTGAGATATATCTCCACACACATTTTCGCACTTTCGCAATGTTCATACTTCACTAAACTTGTATTTAAAAAGTCAATTTTATTTGTTATAGCGCCCAGAAATTGGACCTCTCTGACCACATACACTTGTTTTGGGGGAGCTTTTGATATGTCAGCTATTATAGAGGTGCATTTTTTTTATGAAAGAAAATATATAATCTGATTGGTCAGTAGTACTAGAGTCCTTTAACCGTTAGTGTTGGCTTGGCTTAAACCAGAGATAATGGTGCAGTATTTGGTTTAAACAGTGTAGAAACATCTCTAATATCAGTTATGTCTCAATCTCAAACTAATGCCAGTTTGCAACACTGTCACTGCATGAAGCTGTTAACAGCTAGCGAGCAGCCAAATATGTCCGCTACTGCTACAGAGTCTACTTTGTAATGGGTGAACATTTAACCAGATCAATGGAGAAGAGAGAGGGATGAAAAACGACTTAACAAAATAACAACATTTTTTTGAGTGTGTGGCATCAGGATGGATGTATCAGAGTTGGAACAATGCTGACATATCAAAACTCCCCCCAAAACAAGTGGAATACTAACCAATAAGAAGAGTGATGGTTTTCTAAAGAAGGTTCCTTTGGTTCTACTGAATGTTGCATTAAGAAACCTAAATATATATAAAATAGAAAATGTAAAGCTATATAAATGAGTATTAAATGTGTTGTAAGGCTATAGGAGTATTTCAAATATGCAGCATCCTCACACAAGGCGCCAACTTATCACTGTAATTTCATAATACATTTTTTGTTGTTGTTGTTGAATAATCCAGTCAACATCCTTCAACTTTACGTCCATACCACATGACAAAACCTCTAGTCCCATCATGAAGTGTGGGCCGTATGGTTCTCTGCCACATTGTAGCATCACTTCAAACTTGCTAAATAATTCATTGCTACTGAAAATTAGCTTTAGGAAAAGTGGGAATACGAACTATGTGAGACTTAGTCTAATTCAGGCCCTGGCACATTTTTCACCCTCATTAGAACAGAGGTTCGTGTGTGTTAGTGTTAAAATGCAGTGTCCCTCACTGTATGCACTTATTACATTGATATTACATGTGGGTGTCTTTACTTACACACCCAGTCAAAAGGAATGTGCACCTAAATGATTTTATAGCAATACATTTCTGATGTTTTAGAGCAGGAGTGGGCAATTTCAGTCTTGGAGGGCCACACTCAACAAAACCTGGCAATTAACATCTGGGTTGAACCAGGTGTGTTTGCGCGGCGAAATCACCAAACTGCTGTTTCAGAGTGTATATCATACTTTTATAAACGTTCATGTTTATGTGGAGGTACACTGATGTGAATTACTGGGGCTTTAACCAAGTGTTAGTGCACTTACATTGTAATACACATCAGCTAATATTGGAAGTAATAAATGGACAGTAGACATATTGCTGATTGCTTGTTTGGAACAATACTAATCTAAACTTTTTTATCAATCATCTTGAACAGTAATACTTTAGGAATTTTTATTGATTTATTTATTTTTATAACAGTGGGGGAGCTACAGGCTTGCATTATTTGTTAGCAGTTTGCTAGTTCCAGTTTAAAACTAAAAAGCAGAAGCAATCTTCAAAAAACGTAGACCATGTGTTCAGAGGGTTCTATAGATCCTTCACTGGAAGTCATTACTGTGATGCCCATGCAATTGTTTGATAAAACCTCTTGAAACATATTTATGGCCAAAAAGTATGGGTGATGCCAAATAAAAATGTATCTGGATGAAATTTTAATAAATCAAATGAAAATACATAGATTATATGAATCTTTCAAAATGTGTGCGTGCGTGTGTGTGTGTTTGTATATTTATATATATTCCATTCTCCTTTCAGTATAGATTGTGTTGTTCCTGCAACCTCATCAGCAGTTACAAGGTGTTTTCTCTCTCAAATATGCTTCAATGCTAAATCCAAACAATATTGTATTGTTGGATTGGATTATATTTACCATGGATTTGCAGCTGGGAATGGGTGTACAAAGTGAATTGAATCAAACAAAGATAAACCTAAATTTAGGTACATTTGCAGCCCCAGGCTCAGTATCGACTCATTCTATAAAAAGAACTTGCCTTCCAAATAACAGTTTTCTGTTGCATTGGCTTAGACTTGCACTGATCTCCAGACAGCATGTTTCCTTTTGCAGCTGGATAGAAATGAACAGTACACTTTAAAACTTGAGCTTCTGTAGGTGCAGTGCAGAAGATCAAGGCTGTTATTGTTTCATTTACACAGCATGGTGCATCTGAAATTATGATGCAATGTACATGCTCTGCTATATTTCTATACTGTAACCTCTTAGGCTGCAGGGCCAGTGTATTTAAAGCTTCACCCTTGTGAGAATCAAAAGTAGGTTTTGTATATGGAGCGGCACAGCATGTCTTCTGCTAATGGCCAATTTGTGAAGATTGGGCCGCAGAGGGGACAATCTGGGCCATTTCTGTCAAATGTAAACATCTCCGTGTTAAAAAAGCAACCCCCTGAAAAGTTCACGATGCATCTTCTTAAGCATTGGTTTTAAACTGAGGGAACATATCCAAATGCAGATCAAACACAAATTGTTTCAATTACCCTCAGTGATATCTGGTAAACACAGGGACCGTCGGAACAAACGTCCTCCCTCCAGTAGCTCCTTAAAGAGCCAGGCCTTTGTTCAAGCGCCATGCCCTAGGCCACCTCCAGGCTCATGTTTTGCTGGGATGTTAACTGTGCAGTAATAATCGTGGAACAGGACAGCACAGTCCTGTTTTCCCAAAACAGGGGAAAAGTTCAATGTGTTTTTCTGACGGTGACAAAAGCCAAGTGTTGAAGTCTGTTGTGTAGTGTTCTAGACCCAGCTCTGTTACGGGAGTTCTAACCTTCCCAACTTCAAAACTTTATTTAGTACTTTATTTAGCATCCTCAGGCCAGCTCTTTATGGCTAACCTTTTGTTTGTGTATTTTTATTTTGTAGGTTACCAGTGTTGGAATCCACAGCTCCTTCCGGAGACATGTCCCGGCCTCACCATATAGTGTCTGTTGTCCCCAACCGCTACCCACGATGGTTCACCCTCAGCCACATCGAGTCCCAACAGTGTGAGCTGGCCTCCACCATGCTCACTGCAGCCAAAGGTTAGAACACCACCAGCCTATTGGCCAGCACTCCTATCAATCAAGCCCAGGTTACAATTAGCGTTTTCTTAATTGCAGGTCTCGCCACTGAATTTCCATCTTTTGCGACCTCCAGACAAACCATATTCAGACAAACAGGCAATTTGCTTCCTGCTATTGAAATGTGAAATTATAACAAGCTGTAAACCTGAAATCAAGAGAATCCCCTAAGACACTGACCCTTCCCTGACTAAAGCTGCCTTTGACCCAACTCTTTGTTTGCTCTACAAACTCCAAACCCTCAGTGCTCAAAGCAGCTGACATAACCATAGCTCAACATTAATGCTGACTCACTGGGCCATTACGCAGAGGTGTGTGTGTGTGCGCTGCAGTTTCTTGCTGTCTGAACAGTAAGAGATGCCTCATACAAAAGAACAATATATACAGTGACTTAAAATTGTAAGAGAGGGACTGTCTGGTTTATTTTGAAAAGGCGTCTCTTCAACTTTCCAATCTTTATGATTCTTCTGGAGAGTGAAACCTGTTTGTGTTTGTCTCCACTGCTTTTAGGTGATGCTCGAAAGTTGGAAACAGTATTAGAGTCCATCCAGAAGAACATACACTCGTCCTCTCATATCTTTAAACTAGCGCAGGATGCCTTTAAAATAGCCACTCTCATGGACAGCCTGCCTGACATCACTCTGCTGAAAGTGAGCTTGGAGCTGGGCCTTCAGGTAAACACAGTCTTGCACTAATGTCATCTGAAGGCTGCTTAGTCATACCACACTTTTCTTTGTTTTGTTTTTCCCCCTTGCATTTGTCTCTGCCATCATTTTGCTCTCCTTTTATCCCCCTGAAAGGTTATGCGAATGACGCTTTCAACACTGAACTGGCGAAGACGGGAGATGGTACGATGGTTAGTCACTTGTGCCACAGAAGTGGGTAAGTTTGAGCCTGTTAGTGTTATTTAGTGTCAGTCTCATTAGTCCAGACAAAATAGCTCAATATTTAAATCAATTATTCCATGTTTTTATTACTTTATGTGAACATTTTACATGATTTACCAGATGTACTTACCTAAACCCATCCACAGGATGAGAATAAATATATAAATTGAGGTATATTAATATTAAACACTGGAATACCACTGATCGAGACTTGTTAAGACTAATGGAATTTGAGTTTGTGATGGAAGAAGGGCAAAGTTCATCACTGAACACAGACTGCATATCATCACTACTGCCTTGCCCAACAGAAATCCAATCATCTGTCCGAACATTTGAAAGAGACTATTTTAGCTCTTTGGATGTTGCTTGCTGTATGTTGGTCCATTGGTAATTGTAGAAAAGGGTGCAGCACTGTTTCTTCTACATAAAACCACTTATTAAAGTCTGCACTGGATAGATACTAAGATGGAGGACAGTGTTTGGCTTATTCTTTCTGCAATATAATCTGCTTTGTGCTTTTTTCTTTAGGAGTCTACGCACTGGACAGTATCATGCAGAGCTGGTTCACCCTCTTCACACCCACCGAGGCCACCAGTATCGTGGCCACCACTGTCATGTCCAACAGCACCATCGTCCGCCTGCACCTGGACTGCCATCAGCAGGAGAACCTGGCCAACAGCGCGCGGACTCTGGCACTGCAGTGCGCCATGAAGGACCCACAGAACTGTGCTCTGTCCGCCCTCACGCTCTGCGAGAAGGACCACATTGCCTTTGAGACTGCCTACCAAATCGTGCTGGATGCCGCCACAACGGGCATGAGCTACACGCAGCTGTTCACCATAGCACGCTACATGGAGCACCGCGGCTACCCCATGCGGGCGTACAAGCTGGCCACGCTGGCAATGGCCCACCTCAACCTCAGCTACAACCAGGACACACACCCAGCTATCAATGATGTGCTTTGGGCCTGCGCACTCAGCCACTCGCTGGGCAAGAACGAACTGGCCGCCATTATCCCACTAGTGGTCAAAAGCGTGAAGTGCGCCACCGTGCTGTCGGACATTTTGCGGCGGTGCACGCTGACCACGCCCGGCATGGTGGCGCTCCACAGCCGCAGGAACTCTGGGAAGTTGATGTCATTGGACAAAGCCCCTCTTAGACAGCTGCTCGACGCCACGATCGGGGCATACATCAACACCACGCACTCGCGGCTAACTCACATCAGCCCGCGCCACTACAGCGAGTTCATCGAGTTCTTGAGCAAAGCGCGAGAAACATTTCTCATGGCACATGACGGACACATCCAGTTCACACAGTTCATAGACAACCTAAAACAGATATACAAAGGCAAAAAGAAACTGATGATGCTTGTGCGAGAGAGGTTCGGTTAAGCCGGACATCTCTTTTCCTCCTTTTACTTGAGTCTGCCTTTGTATCCTTTCTAAATTAAAGCAACAAGGGAAAATGGGGGCGGGGAGACCGAAAACAGAAAAAAAACGACAAAAAAAAAAACGAAGAGCCACACCGGTATTATGTGTATAGACTTATTTAGTTTGCGAAAAAGGAAAAAAAATTGTCATGTTGTGGAAGTTTTATGTGTTTCCCTTTATTTGTATGGAAGTGCGCGAGAGCGAAAAGTAAAGAGGAAAACAAGGAAAACAAAAAAGAAGCTTTTTGTTTTGTTTCGTTTTCTTTCTTTTACCCCTCCCCCTTTCTTTTAGTTTTTTCTTTTTTTGGGTTTACACTGAGTATATGTTGTCCAGTGGCAAAAGCCCACATAGCACTCCAGATATCTCTGTCAACATTCACAGCCTCAAAGAGAAGAAATATGGCTTTAAACCAAACAGAAGCACCTCCATCCTAAGTGACAAGTACCTCGTATGGCTCCAGCTTTACTCCTTCCAAATCCATTCACACGATATCGGTGTACTAAAGAAGTGTCGGATACGAAGAAAAACGACTTAAAAACAGTTTGGAAGTTAATTTTTTGTTAGTTTTTTTTCTTTTTCTTTTTCCTTTCTCTTCTGATCTTCTGTTTGTACCAGGCTAATTGCGTGGCTTTGCAGTGCTTTTCATCTGGAAGCATGTCACATATTACACAGATGCTCACAGATACACCTGGAAAAAACCCTGTTTTGCTTGCGCTTGTGGAAACTTTAGCGACTGTCGACAAACATTCTCAGGGATTTCTCAAGAAAAAAAAGAAAGAAAAAAAAAAAGATCATGGAAAAAAGAATGAGAGCATTTTATTGTACTGTATATATGATAGTATATGTCTGAATATTGAAAAAAAATGTATACGTTAACTAATTTATAAAAGAATATTCTATGTAATGCAAAATACTTGAAGCTGCAGTACCTTGGTTTTAAAAAATATGGAAAAAACGACAAAAAAACGAAAACATATCAGAGGGACTAAAAGTGCGCCTTGCTTCAGGGGGCTGGAATTGGACAGTGAACTCACGTACGCTGGGTACCTATGCAGAGCCACCTTATCCAACTGCATGATCCAACCGCTATATCGGGGAGAAAAAGAAAAAAAAAAGAATAAAAACCACAAATTGGGGTTTGTGTTTTGTATGTATATACAAAATGTATGTATCCAGTGTACACCCAAATGTACAGGGCACCAGGGAATATAGAATGGTGGAGAAACCAGAGCAGCAAGCCTTAGCATTAAGGGTGGGGGGAGGAAGATGCAGCAAATTGCAGGCCCATGTGCCTAAAAAAAAAAGCGCCTAAAAATGTAAATCCGAAACGGAAACTTTGAGTAAATAACGTTCCTAGCAAACTTCCACCCACGCACGCACGCAGTGAAATCGGCCTGACCACGTTCATGTCTCTTTCCACGACCATCGAGTCACAGAGAAGCTCCATTTGTCTTTTTTTATGCACAATAACATGTACACATGCCTATTCTGCTGACATTTTGACTTTGTGCAGGACAGAAAGTTGCTGTGTAGGTCTGACTGTTCATTTTCTAACGCTTTTTACGTTTTTTTTTGTTTTGTTTAGTTTCGTTTTTTTATTCTTTTTTCGTTCCTCTAGAATTCCTCAAACGAGAACAGCCTTCTTTCTTGCCTTGTCTTAATGCTTTAAAATAACCAAACTGGAGTTCTAACTACCAAACCTTGTTCATTAAAATGAAAGCCAACCAACTTTGGTTCCAACTTTTAGTGTCTTTTTCATTTCTAGCTGATGGTTCTGTACCTTGTGCTTTAAAAAGCAGTTTTCCTATGTTTTTTGGTGCAAAGCGTTGTCGAGTGTCTCTTGTTCCCTTCCTTAGAGGTATGTCTGTAGCTCTTTTTTTTGTTTAGAAACAGAAATATCATGTTCTCCATTTTATTTATTATAAAGGTAAACGATTGTACTTCATCACCCGTGTCAACATGCTCATGAAGTTGAATTTAAGATTTGATACACCGATATCAATTTATTTATGTAACTAAATCACTGTTTTATAAACTTGTTAATGATTTAACTTTTTTTTTTGTTTTAATTAAAATTAGTTTTTTGAGAGGAAGAGACGCTTGAGGTTTTGTTTTCTCAACGTGTGCGTGTGTGTGTGAGAGAATTTCTTAGTATTTTACAGGCCTTCCTTTCTTCTCTTTTTGTTTTTCCCTTTCTCTTTGTCTCTATTCATTGTCCTTCTATTTCTGTCTTCCTTTCAGTCCTTTTTGTTTTTACATTTTTCATTGATTCAAGTCTTCATTTTCATGTTCACTTTCTTTTCTCTTCTTACGTAATTATTATTTTCTTTTTCATTTATTGAATTTCTTTTTTCATTCCCTTATTAGGCTATAGTAGGGGTTTGCTTCTTGCTTTGTCTGTATTCCTTTACGTTTTTATTCACCCCCCTTTTGTCTTATTCTTTCACTTCTTTTTTCTTTCTGTCTTTGCTCCAAATCCTCCTCTTCTGGATGCCACCCTTTGCACATTTTTGCTGCTTTCTCTAATCTAGCACACCTGATTTAACTCCTGAGCCACTTGGAGCAGCATTACAGTAGGCAAGACACACACACACACACACACACACACACACTGCTGGGGTGGCCAGGCTGGGATTGGGCAGCTCCGCTGAGCGTCTGATTAGGGAATTTACAGCCTGTTGAAGCCTAGGGGCCCTGCCGGCCTAAGCTGGTGGACAATAATCTCCCGTCTCGCCTTAACTAACTAAACAGGAAGTGGGAAAAAATGACTGCAGTGGAAGATTCTGACACCCCCTCAGATTTGGAGTGGAAAGATAAGCTTGGCTGCCCTGAAAAAGGCTGAGTCTGTCCAAAAGAACCTCTCATGGTCAACGTTTCTTTTGATGGCCAACTTCCAGCTAGTGACAAGCCAAGGGTTTAAACTCTATTGAGATGTCAAGAGGGGGAAACTTAAACACTCCAGGAAGAGGGAATTTGCCTTTATTTTCATGTTCTCACACTGATAAAAACAAAGGGTACTTGCACAGTGGTTTGATTTATTCCCAGGATTTAAGGTTTGAAGGATGTTGACTAATACTAATGCATTCTCTACGAAAAAAAACTATGAAATTATCTTTATCTGATATTTTTAGAGGAAGACAAGTTCAATCTGTGGCAATGCCATGACCAAAAGTTGGGTAGCCCTCCCTCTCCACATCTCTTAGCTGACCTTACAAAATTGACAGTGTTCTCCTGCAAGCGTGTTGAGCTTTCCATTCATGTTTTGCTGGTGGTTCAGAGGAAGCTTATGTTAACCTTTAACCTCTCAGCGATTTGGCAAATCTAGCCGTTTAAACTTATATCTTTTTGCTTGTTGTTTGCATGTGCACTAATCTTCACTAAACCAGAACACATTGTAAACCAAAGAGCACACGCTGGAAGACAATACGAATTAAGTAGTAGTTCTTTGAGTCATATTCACTTTTGCATTGAACCCACACACAGGTTTTTATTTGTAATTGTCATTACATATTATATAATAACATCTTTATGATATATAATATTGCCATAGCTTTACTTTGTCAATAATTTGAGGCGGAAATACCGTAAATCTTCTAATAGTCGCCTCGGCATTTATTCTAAAAATGATTGGGACGTCCCGGTGTTTAATAGAGACAGGCGTTTGTTGGAAACGGGCAATTATTCTCCTCACAGACGGAACGGTGAAGGTATTTAGGGCACACAATGTCATGCAGCTTCTTCCCATTTATTTTGACAGAAGATAAATCATCACGACTAAAATCTTCCCTCTGTCTTCCCTTTTAGGGAAGAAATTCTGTTAAAACACTAAGGTAGAAAGTGAAAGCTCGGCAGCGTGTGCCCATGAAAGTTGTGGCAGAGGGGAGGGGTTGTTACCTAGTTACTATTGGAGATCGGCGTCTATTTGTCGCAACATCTCTTGTTTATTGGAAATGGGCGTCAATAAGAGACGGACTAATATTAGAAGATATACTGTAATACTAATAGTTAAATAACCATATACTTAAAAGTCTTTCATTTCCTGTTTGTTCCTCTAAATTTGCTCATCTCCAATTCCACCCTTTCACTAGGACTCCCCCAATCAGCACCATGATGCCACCAGCACTGGGACAGTGAGGGCGAGTACACAAAATACTCACAGCATCAGTGGACAGTGTGACGATCTTGGAGAAGAGTCATCAGCTAAAAATGGTGAATAACATCATGTTGTGTGATGGGAGAAGTAAGAGAGACTGACTGAGGTCTCTTGGCTGGGGCACATCAGTGATCCCTCCAATGGTAGGTCCAACACTTTGATGGCTGTGCTGCTCAGGAGCCCAAGTGTTCCCATGTATGATTAGATATTAAATTTAAATAACATTTTGTTATGAAATTGAAAAAACAAATATTTGTGTTTATTTATTTGTTTGATTTTTTTTATCTTTCATGAGGAATGGACCAATAGAACAGGCCCAAAATAAGTAAATATTATGTTTCATTAACAGTTCAGATTATTTTCCTATTCAGTATCATATTCCTCGACAGTGAAACGGACAGATGGGCCACAGGCCTTCGCTAACTGCGATTTCTCTCCTGCTCCTGAGAGCGCAGAGTCACAGTCAATCCAACGTGGAGCGCTCTGCCCAGACCAGCAGTCCCTCAGTTCTTTTGGAAGAACAAACTGTAATAGCCTCAGCCATAATACCCATAAAGCAGCCCAGGCCTGTGAGGTCTGTTCCTGCCAAAGAACAGCAGAGCAGGAGGCCTGGGCTTTGAGAGGAGATCGCCAAGCGCTCGACTGTGACAATGAGAAATTTCTTTTTCGTTTCTTTCTTTTTTTGTTCTGGATTTAATTGAAACTTCTGAAAGGCCTTAAGCACAATGCAGTAAAAGGAATATAAACACACAGCAAAATATAACTTTTTTATAACTATAACAGTTGCAATATGTAGCATTTTAGTCCTTTCCTTTTAAGTCAGATATTATTAGCAGCACACTTCTGCTAGAAAAATGGCTTGTCATGAATTTGGAACAAATGCTAATCTGCATTCACAGTCTCTTTAGCCACTGTTAGCATGATGCGTTTATTAAAGGGCCCATATTCGTCCTTTCGTCCTTTTTTATTTTTTTTCCATGAGGGCTGGCTTAATTTATGTAATAGAAACACTCATAACACATGTTTGTTCCTTAGAATTAAAAAATATATATTATTAAAATAGTTATATTTAACTAAATGTAGCTAGAGGCAGGGCTAAACTGCTATAGGGTAAAAAGGTGAAAATGTTTTTATATATATATATGAGTTTTATATATATATACAGTAATTATTTGACCCCTCCATGGTGGAGAGGTCAGAGTCTGATTGATTGCGTCTGTGGACAGGTGTTCTTTATACAGGTGACTAGTTGAGACAGGTGCCTTTAATGTGGGTGACGAGTTGAAATTAGGAGAATCTAACTGGTCGGTGTGTGAGAGAGAGAGAGAGAGAGAGAGAGAGAGAGAGAGAGAGAGAGAGAGAGAGAGAGAGAGAGA
>JBBIGC010000036.1:11595891-11615706 GCA_037576955.1 Lepidarchus adonis
ATGTGGTTGAATTTCCTGGTTCTAGTGAGAACCCGAGCTGCTGCATTTTGAACTAATTGTAATTTGTTTAGAGTCGTGGAACATCCTGAGAGTAGGGCGTTGCAGTAATCTAGTCTAATACACTACCCATCACTTTCAGGCACCTAGGACATTGGATATCTGATTTAGAAGTACATCCCATGCAACATAATTTCATTATCTCCCATTCTGACACCCTGTCAAAGTCTGGGCCTAGTTACAGTTTATCAGTTTCTAGGCTACAACTGAGCATTCTCTATTTAAAGATTTAATGTAGGAAATCTATATACATTCATATATTGAAAATGTTTTACACAATATAGGGTTATTTTGTTTTGTTTTGTTTGGGGGTGGGATGGGGGATACTGATATCTGAAAAATGTATTTCAGTTCAACAGGGTTCTGTTCCTCAGCGCACGTCATAAGTCAAATTTTGACTGAAATGTGTAATTCCCTTGGGCCATTCATCTGTTAGTCCACCAGAAGGAGCCATTCACCCACCTTAAGCTCTGTTTAGACCTTTTCTGAGCAGTGTTATATTTACTTAGATTTATTACTCACTTTCACTTTCACACCATAATAAATGGGTTTTGGGGAAGCATCATAACCACAAATCATCATAAGTTGAGTGTGTCCTAAGTCGAGAACCCCCAGTGCTTTACCATATCTTTCAGTCTCCAAAAGCAAAAGCTTTGATATCATAAAACAAAAACAAAATGTTTTGTTCCCTGTCCCAAGAAAAACAAGACACTCGGTCTAAACACGTACAAACATACATCACCTCACCTGATTGACTCTACTGAGTCATCCAGACTTTGTGGCACACTCTGAAATCTGGTTAAAACTGGTCACGCCCATTGACACACCCATTGCATGCCCATTGATATGCCCATTGACACGCCCATTGCCCGCTCATTGCACGCCCATTGACACATCCATTGCATGCCCATTGACACACCCATTGCTTGCCCATTGACACACCCATTTCATGCCCTTTGACACACCCATTGCATGCCCATTGACACACCCATTGCATGCCCATTGACACACCCATTGCATGCCCATTGACACACCCATTGCTTGCCCATTGACACACCCATTGCTTGCCCGTTGACACGCTCATTGACATGCGCAATTATGTCCTGTCCATAAAACTCCTGACACAATTCAGTATGTGTGCTTCAGACTTCCATGAGCTGACATTGTACACCCCCTCTCTAAAACTGTATAAGAACTCAAACAGCTTTAGGTGGTGCTTTGCATCATTGACACTGTGTGTCCTTGTTAAAATAAACAATGGGTCTGATGTCTGTCAAATTCCAACAGCCAGTTGGAGCAGAACAGGTGTGTGTGTGTGTGTGTGTGTGTGTGTGTGTGTGTGTTCTGCTTCAGAGAAGACCACACAACAGAAGCGAAACAGACAACATAAAAACACCATTTATCCACCAGAAACCCTCACGCCTGCTGAAAACACAGCGCAGCCCTCCTGCGTCAGACTTGCACAGCTGAACTCATCAAAACACCTCCATCTAACAGGAAGCCATTTCATTCCTGCTGTTCACAACATCCCCCACCCCAAATCATCTCAGTTACGCAGCCTGCACCAGCTATTACACCATCATTACTGTAAACAACAGAGTCGGCCCTGCTACCACCTCTCAGTTCCTTTTCAAGCCAAAAGCTTTTTTCTTATTTTGCAAATACTTTCCCTGGTCTGAATCTCCTCGCTGAGCGTAGGGGATGTGTGAGGGAAGGAACGCTCTGAAAGCATGAACACCTTCTGTTCCACTCCACCTGTTCAGTGACAGGCAGCTGGGCAGGTGTGTGTGTGTGTGTGTGCGCGCACCATTCAACCAGAATGCTGTCATCTAGGGACGAGCTCTGCATGTTTACCGTAGCACGCAGGCCTGCATGCCCACACACTCACACATTAGCACACACACACAATATCTCAATTTACCTCCACAGACTGGGACGGCACAACGACGAGTCATTCCTATCAGCTGATAGGCCTATGTGAAAGAATAATTAAGTTTATTATTTTTCAAAATGATTAATAGCACTCACCACTGCTCTACAGTTTGGAGGCCTTCCCAAACGAGTGAACTATTACACTTACAGTCCATATGAAGCTCACCTTCAGCAGTTTGCACTGAAATCCTGCTTAGACTGTGAAAAACACTGTGCAGACATTAGCAGAAGTAGGCTAATTGTTGCAAATTAGCAGAACATCTGTTCACGGGCATGGATTACCCTGAGATTTAAATAAAGGATAGAGACTTTTGCCAACAAGCACAACAACATGGCCATGGAATACATCAGCTAGTTTTTGTGTTTGTTGTTTTGTGGGCAAGGAAGATGCTATGCTAAATGCTAACTCTACATTTAAGCAGCAGGCTATGATGCTACATTAAATTTCATTTTCATTACCGTTTTCAGGACATGGAGCCTAAACAAACCAGTGCTTGTAGTGTCATCTGAAAAGCTTCCACTGAGGTATGAAGTGTAGCTGGAGAGACTCCAACTTTTGTTTAAAAGCAAACACCAGAGATGTGAAAAACGTACTAATTTTGCTCTAAAAAAGCCAAATCCAAGCAGGGTTGAAGGGAATACCATTAATTAACCTGTTATTTTATGAAAATGCCACCTGTCAGGGGCATGAGATATATTAGGCAGCATGTGAACAGTCAGTTTTTTATGTTAATGTGCTGGAAGCAGGAGTATAGGTATCCGTGCCACTTTGCAAGAACCTTATTGTGACTGCCAGACGAGTCCAAAACAGCAGGTTTTGGTGTTCCAGGTGCATATTAATTAGTACATACCTGAGGTGAACAGTAACGAAGTACATTTAATTGAGTACTGTACTTAAGTATAGTTTTTGAGTATCTGTACTTTACTTGAGTAGTCTTTTTTTGGGAAACTTTTAACTTTAACTTCACTACATTTAAAAGACAAAACCATACTTTTTACTTCCTTTCTTTTCTGTCAAGGTTCTCGTTACTCATTACTTTAAGAGTAACTTCAGAAAGCAAGTTGATGGCGGAGCCCTGCCTTTCAAAATAAACTGTACAGCAAACATGAGACGAGTAAAAGACGAGTGAACCGCGAGCCACAGAAAACACTACAGTACGGGAAGTGTGGGGTCGATCAATATCATTAAAAAACAGGGTGTTAGCCAATCATTCATCCCCACTGTGGCATTTGGCAGTTGATTAACATAGTACAACCAATCTGAGATCTCTTGTAAATAACATTTTTCAAAATTGCTATAAAAATTATATATAATATATAATTTTTATAGCATTTTTATTGTTGGTAGATCCTTTTGACCTGGTCATTTTAAAACTAGCTCACAAGCCAAAAAAGTGTGGGCACTCCTGCAATAAATCTTTTACTTTAGTACTTTTAATACTTTAAAAAGTATTTTTGGAAGCAAGTACTTTAGTACTTTCACTTCAGTAAAATTTGACTGTATAACTTTCACTTGTATTGGAGTAACATTTGACTAGTGGTATCTGTACTGAACTTAAGTACTGAAGTTAGGTACTTTGTCTGTCTCTGGTGCCTACCAAAAGTGATCCGCGGAAGAAAAACTATTGAATCAGTGACTGGATCATGAGCACCCAAGGCTCATTGATGCATCTCAAAGAGGAGGTCCTGTTGTACCAAATGTTAATGCTGGCTCTGATAGAGTTAGAACACTCAGATCTGTTTTTTAAGCAGCGTGAAGGAGACCTACACAATATTAGCCAGGTGGTGTTAATGTTATGGCTGATCGTGGTGTATTGATTTTTTTGACACCATGCTAGCTCACGCTAGTAATGCTAGGTTGCTAGTAATTGGTCTAATTCTGCAATGGCTTTTGTTTCCCTCCTTCAGCTCCTGCCGTCAGTTGTCTGTTTTCTTTTGTGTCTTGTGGGCAAGGCCTAGCCAGCCAAGTCTACCGGTTGTCATGGCGTTCTGCCTCAAGTGCCCATCATTTCGCAGCCGCCGTTCTCCTCTAGTGTTGCTGCTGACAGTCCTGTGTGCAATTCTACTTCCAGCACATACAGACAAACAATGTGTAGGTTAAGCGTAAATAAGAATGGATCCCAGCATTAGTTTGAGGAGCATGGAGGTGGATGGCAGTGGGGGAGGGAGAAGGAGCAGGCTTCTTCTCCAGCCATCATCCCTGATAATAAGCAGGAAGGCAGGCCCCAGCGGTGGGGCTGTCACACATACACACACACAGAGAGGAGGAGGAGGCCGAGGCAAGCTGAGGAGCCCCAGCAGGTCCCAGTGGCTCTGATGGAGCCGTCAGCAGGCGGCCTGACAGGTGCCCCCTCGTCCGCGCTCAGAGGTGATCATTTGCTGCCGCTGCATAATGGACCATTGTTCCACTCTGCAGACTCCTACACTCGCTCCCTTCGCTCCCTCTGCCCAACATCATATCTCTCCTCGCTCTTGTTTGTTGACAAGCTTGCCTTCGTACTAGCAGCAGATGTCTAAGGTAAGCAGAGAATGCTTATGTGGCTCTTTTCACAGTGCAACCAAAGCTTGCTAGCTAACACGGCTTATAGTCATGGCTGAAAGTGGGCCCCAGTACTGTTTCAGGAGTAAGTCAGGATGGAGATGTTGAATGGCTCAGGTTTTAAGATCTCTGAAATTGTTTTTCTCAGAAAAAATGCATATACACTCTAAAGCAGTGGTCACCGACATGATGCCCCCAAGGACCACATGAGGTGCCCGCAGACCCAATAACTCACCAGTGAGCAGCATCTAAAATTACATTTTATCCCTTTTGCACACATTTACATTTATATAGATTAGTAAATGATATACTATATTAATAGTTATTATACTATATGTTTGGATAAGTTTAGGTAAACTCGAGTTTAACAGTGAACTTATATTTTAGTTCAATGGTCAGTATTGTGCCCATGACAAAATTCTGCCTTAGCGAAGAAGAGGAGGTGAATGCGGTTTCTTATCTCAAAAACATGGCCGAAAAAATAAAGAAAATGTATTATTTTCACAGTGAAGGGGAGGAAGAGTTTGTTTTTACTACTGTGAAATAAACCAATTTGGAGAGACACTTCACTATACATCACAAAATCTTGAAGTGATCAATTTAAATAATTGCTGAGATTAATATAAATAAAATGTAACCATAATAATATATTTTACTAAATTTACTAAAAGTAAACTGCGCAAATTTGTTATTTAAGAAGAGTGCATCAAAAGTTCAGTTGGTGACTCCTGCTCTAAAGCATGTGCAAGAACGGAAATGGTGTTGAATGACCCCGAGTCCAATGTACATCCGAAGCAATGTTGCAGTGCAGCAGCCAAAGCAGTAAAGAGATGTCACGATCAATAACAAGTGGCTGTTCACTTTCTGGTTTTCTTAAATCTTAGTGATCTCACTAAATTATCTACAAACTCTGGGACATTATGTAAAACGCAATAAAAATATAGGCCTTAACTGCTAACTGCCTAAAAGCACAAAGAAATATGTTCTGTCTGACCATCTGGGTTGTATTTTGTAAATATACTACATTTTCTCTGTTGAAGCTGCTGCCCCCGCGACCCGACCTTGGATAAGCGGAAGAAAATGGATGGATGGATGGATGGATGGACTACATTTTGAATTTGCAACACAAAAAAGCTGGGACAGAGGAGAAAGAAAAATCAAAAATTTATGGAAAATTCAAATTACACAAATTTGAAATAATCACTTTGAACTGGGTAAAAGCAAGAGGGTCAGTATTGAGTATAAAAGAAACAGCCAATCAAATATACCTCATGATTAATCACTTTGTGCTAAGCTTCATAAAAGAGTCAATCAGATCAAACAGAACATTTCTCTCAGGATTACAAATAATTTAGGTATTTCATCATCTACAGTGTGACGCTTGATACACAAGGTCTCAGATTGGCTGTATTATATGTCAATCAACTGCCAAATGCCACAATGGGGATGGATGATTGGCTAACACCCATTTTTAATGATCTGCAATCTACCCCACACTTCCTGTACTGTAGTGTATTTGGTAGCTCACGGTTCACTCGTCTTTTTACGTTGCACAGTTACATGTTCACATGTGCGGTACAGTTTATTCTGAAAGGCAGGGCTCCACGATCAACTCGTTCTCTGAAGTTACTCTGAAAGTAATGAGTAATGAGAACCTTGACAGAAATGTAGTGAAGTAAAAGTTAAAAGTTTCCCAAAAAAGACTACTTAAGTAAAGTACAGATACTCAAAAACTGTACTTAAGTAAATGTACTTCATTACTGTCCACCTCTGTTAGTTATGCATTTTAATACACATGGATCAGCCATTACATTAACACCACTGGCACATAAAGTGAACAACACTGACTATCTAGTCATTTTCCTGACAAGAGAGTTATCAGGAGGTGGGATAGGATGTGTGGGGTAAGGATCTGAGCTGCTTTGATAAGAGTCTGAGCATTTCCAAAACTGCAGGTCTCATGGAGTGTTCTGGGTGTGTGTTAGTGAGTACCTACCAAAAGTGATTCATAAAAGTACAACCGTTGAATCAACGGGTCATCACATCTGGTTCGATTCCAAAGAGGAGCTCCTGTTGCTCAAACTGTTCTGATGGAACAGGGTCACAGTCAGAGCTGTTTCAGTAGTATTAGTGGAGGCCATTGCATGGTGTTAATGTTATGGCTGATCAGTGTGTATGTTCCCTTTCCAAGACTTTTCTTAATAAGCTTTCTTAACCGCTTCTCCTTTGTGAAAGGGAAAGGACAAAATCTGTCAGAAAAGCAACCTTTTATCTCCACTTTTGGCATTTTTCTTACACAATACAAGGTTTTATTCCAACAGCCACATGTAAGCTAGCAGCATAAAAGGCATCGCTAAAGAAGGTGCTAGGGGATCTTTTCATCCTGTGGCTGAGGTGCCTGCGCTGGCAAGAATATGACACCGTTCTCCCCATCTCCATGTCGGATTTCAGCTCTAAAGGTGAGTAGATGAAGCCGTGAGTGGGGATGTGAAGTCTTGTCGGAAGACTGGAGGATGGTAGCAGTGCAGGAGAGAGACAGGGAGAAAGAGAGAGAGACAGGCATGGAGGAGGGTGATGAGATGGTCTCGGGTGAGAGCGGTTTTGCCCTGGGGGGAGGGTGATACGCCGGCAGATCACAGGCAGTCCACGGGGACCAGATGTGGGAATATGTCAGGCATCAAGCTCTGCACTAAGACAGCTGCCTTCATCTGGGTATCTGCGCCTGCCGCCGCCATGTCGAAAAGTCCTGCAGCAGGGATGAGAACAAATTCAGGGAAAGCGCTTTTGTACAGTGTGCAGCCATATTTTGCAGCACTGAACAGTTCTGGGTTAGGTTTCACATGAACCAAAGACCCACTGAAGTAGTAACGTTGCGTGTGCTTGAATTTCTCAGGCTAAACAATGGAAGAATAGGGCGTTTTCTTTATCCCATGCACCACTGGTTCATTCTCCTTTGCCCCAACCCTGACTGCCAAATATTTTCTTTAAAAATTATTTAAATTCCACTAAATACTCAAACTTGGTTGCTGTAGTTGCCTAGTGTTTAGGACTGTGCCCTTGCAATCACAAGGTCGCGGGTTTAAGTCCCACCCCAGGCACCACTGAGGTTCCGTCCCATTACACTGCTCCTAAGCTGTGATATGTGATGGGTTAAAGGCAGAGGCCACGTTTTTTTGTGGTGCACTCGGTGTGATGGTGTGTTTACAATTAGAGGTGGGAATTGCAGAGTATCTTGATGGATAATATTAAGATACAGTGATTCTGTGATAATCGATTGCCAATGACATAGCAATACATCACAGAAACACAGGGATTAGTTATCAACTTACATAAGTAACAGCAATGCTATTGTCACCTTTCCCGTATTTCCTTTGTGACCGTGGTAAGAAGAGTGGGGAAACCACTACTTCAGCTTCAGGGCTTTAATTCTGTTCCCCTTTGTCACTTGGCAAGTAGCGCTAGCATTGTGCTACCAACCGAACTACAACTCCCAGAAATCAACACTCTTTTACCTATTTTCCTGCACTACACACTACATAGTCCACAATAGTCCCCATAAAACACACCTTCCGCTACAGTGCTAGTTTTAACAATGTGTTACGCTTCTTCTCTGATCTAAATTATTGTTGAGAACAGTTTAGCAAGCACTAGATATTAGCATGACGCACAATTCTGCAAACTTTACTGTGTCTTTCCCTGTTCCAGCAATGTGTGTTCACTCTCATTGATGGTTCGCTTGTACTGTAACGTCATCCATCCATATTGATATTTAGTCACACCCATAATTACAATGATGAGTAGTCACTTTCAAATATCTTTTGGGGGAGGGTAAAGTGACACGTAGGCTACATCCCAAACAGCACACTATATCATATGTTCACATCCTGAACTAATAAATAATATATTATATAATAAAATTTTTGTACATACTATTTAGTGTGGTAGTTTGGGACGCAGCCAATGTTAACACTATACTCTGCATTCAGTGTAGCGTTCTTTGTGAAAGTGGCGTGTCTGTTGTGAGTCGCAGCGAAAGCAGCTGTTGGGTCTGTCAAAGAAGCACAAAATCAGTAAAAAAACCAGGTAAATAAACTACCAACATTAGCCATTTGTAGATGCAGGCAGTGTGTAAACTTTTCTCAAATTGTCTCTTCTTGTCAAAGTAGTGTTGACCTCTTCAAGGAGATGTCACAGTCACCAAACTAATTTTTAAAAGGTTTATTAGACAGAAAGAAAAATTACAGATACAAGTTAAAAGTTTGTGGAAAGGCAAAATTCTTCTGTAAGTGGGATCCCAGAAAGAGGGAGAGAAAGAAAGAGTGGACATCAGATTGTCCAATGGGAGTTTGAAGTCTGAGAACACAGACTGAATTTTTTCCAGGAGTCTTATGAACTCCCAAATAGATGGGCGTTTCAATTGGTGTGTAATGGGCGTGTCAATGGGCATGTCATGGGTATGTAATGGGCATGTCATTGGGTGTGTAATGGGTGTGTCAATGGGGCATATCAATGGGTGTGTGAGGGGCGTGTAATGGGCATGTCAATGGGTGTGTAATGGGTGTTTGATGGGCGTGTCCATATTCAAACAGCAATTTTTTCAGTGTTGTCAGATTAGGCATTAAACTCTGCATTAGGATTTCATACGTATACTTTGCTATGAACAAATATGATTAATGGCAATGTTTCTTGTATTTAAACAGTTATTTCGCTCTCGTTGTCCAAGCATCAAGCAATAAAAAGGGTCATCAAGTTTTTTGAAGCTCCTATAAAGTTATTCATTTGAAGCAGGAGGTCGAGCAAGATGGACCTCCCAGAAGACCCAGCAGCAACAGGAACATCATGATGTGATGAAAAGGTAATGTCAGAATGAAAGCTAATGTAACTTTGTGTAAACTGGGATAAAGCCGCTGTACAGAGCTTTCACATAACGGAGAAAACAGTATTTCTCTCACTGAGAAACAGTATTCCTTCACCCTTTTCCTCCCTATCTCTACTTCCTCTCTGCCTTCTCCCACTCCCACTTTCTGTCTGACCACCGTTTTCTTTTCTCAAAGCTCCACCTCGTTTTCTGTCTCTCTCTATTCGCGCTCCTGTTCTCTTTCCAGACTTTATTACTTTGAAACGCTTCTGACCCCGACTATAATCCCCATTCTATTTCCAGGAGGGGGTGAGTAATAAAGCACAAATCTAAAGGTTGGAATGAAATCCAATGGGGTCCCAGATTGTGAATGTCAGAGAGAGAGAGAGCAAGAGTGAGAAAGAAGGAGAGAGAGAGCAAACAGAGGGGGAAGGGCGGAGAAGAGCGGAGAGAAAGAGCAAGCGAAGGAATAAGGTGGTGGGACGAGAGAGAGAGAGAGAGAGAGAGAGAGTGCCAGACACAGCAGGCGGAAGAAAGGACGCGAGTGATGGCACACTTCTCTTTTTATTGTGTTGTCGGCCCGTGTGTGTTCTTTCTGCTATCGTAGCATTAACTCGCCTCCTGACATGTGACTCGAAAAGAACTGAGGCACAAGCTTTCTTTCTTTCTTTCTTTCTTTCTTTCTTTCTTTTTTTGTGTGCCTTTTTTCATTTACGCTTAAGCATTGCTTCTGGGATTGAATTAGGGCAAATCCATTATACAGTTGCCATGGAGACCCAGGCACAAATGCTGATAAAGTGTGTGTGTGGATGTGTGTGTGTGTGTGTGTGTGTGTGTGTGTGTGCATACAAGTGTGCTTGTGTATGTGTGTGTCTGTGTGTGTGTGTGTGTGTGTGTGTGTGTGTGTGTGTGTTTCTCTCTTGCCAAATAAGCTCAATGAAGCAGACTGCATACATGCCACATTTCGAACAGACTGACAGCGAAACTGCCGGTGTCAGTGTGTGTGTGTGTGTGTGTGTGTGTGTGTGTAAGAGCATGTGTGATGAAACCCGACTCTGATCCTGAATCCGTAAGCAGTCGGTGGAGCGCAGGAGTGGTGCAGTTACCCCCATACACTCGCTGCCTCTTTGTGCTGGAGTGGAGCTCGGTGCCAATTAAGCAGAAGCTGGGCTCCTGCCAGAGGAGCCACAAATAATCTGTCACTTTCAGCAGGGCGGTACAAATGGTTGAGATGGTTATCATTACAAAAACAAGAGCGTGTTCACTCTGAGGGAGAAATACATCACTGTGGGCTGCATTCAAATGGCACAAAGAAGAGCTGGTGAAAAGGCCGAACGGACCACAATACCGGACCGGAAAAATAAACAAGCACTAAAAATGGAGAAACACTCTTATAACAGCGATGACACAACGAACACGTCGTAAATTGCCGTCTGCAATATGTATAATTACCAAAAAGAACACCGTTACCCTGAATAAGAATGTATGAAAATAAATTCTTGCTCAATCTCTTAAAACAGGGTTCATCAGCAACTTTGAGTGGAGAAAAGGTTCTCTTAATGGGTTCCACTGTTGTTTCTACACTGTACCCTTTTTGCAGAGTGTACAACAAAGGTTTCCATGGAGGCACCCACATAGGCTTTATATAGAACAGGTTCTCCATCATAGAGAACAAACAGGTCTGTAAATGACCACTGACTTTATTAAAGAACCATTTGAGAACGTACATATCTGGACTTTCTCTAGGATGAAGTTCTTTTAAAGGATCAAGTGGTTCTGTAGAGAAGAACCTTGTCTGGACCTTCTAAAGTGGTGGACTAACAGCCAAAGGGACCAGTAGGCCATCAAGAGACATTTTTGAAAAAGGTTTGTGAGGGTGAAAAACGTTTTAAAGTTCATACGTAAAGAACATACGTAAAGGTAAAGGTTCTTTACGAGTTTAAGGGTTCTTCTTAGAACTTTCCTATTATGTGGACACTCACATTATAGTGGCTCTCTTTCTGCATCCTTCTTTTATTAGAGCATGTGTAATGAATGAACCAATAAAATAAAGAAAAGAACACATTACACCAAACCAAGCTTCCAGTCAGATACAGAACTGAGTATAAGTCTATAAGTCACTAAATGGTTTGTGCTCAAAATATATCTTTACAATTTTTTGTAGAATTCCAGCCTGGAAGCTCTATTAGATCAGCAGGGGCTTGTCAACTAGTGGTGCCCAGAGCTGCAGGGTGAAATGGCATTTTGTCATTATACTGCCCACTGCTGGAACCAGCTGGTCATAGAGCTCAGATCGGACCCAACTGTTGCCAGTTTTAAAAATCAGACTCTCATAAATGTTATAACTGCATTAATATATTTTAAAAACATTTATTGTACTTGATTTACTTATGTATTTATTTATTTTAATCCAATTGTATATTTTTATGCTTTTCTCTATCTTTTAACAATTAATTTTTTTTAACCTATTTTCATTTCCTGTAATTATGCTCTATTTATCTTTGAACATTTAATGACCTCTGTATGATAGTGTGCTGTATATATAAACTTGCCTTTCCAATAGAAATGGGCCAAAACTACAATGGAGAATGTTAGAGCAGTTTTCTCAGTGTTAGTCCTGCACTGTACATCCCAATGACCTTGCTTTGTGCTCCCGCTAAACAGGTTCCTATTCTGTGTCTTTACTGTACCGACCCCTGGGCACGTTCTGAGCTCTTGTATTTTACACAGGCAAGCAGAATTCTGTATTAGCTTAGTTCCAGGGACCGCCAGTGGAAGTCATGAAAGCACCTCAAGCCATGTCATTATAATATATTATACACAAATTTGCCGCAGATCGCTTTCATCTCCTGCAAATGGCTGCAGAGAAAGAGAGAGAGAGAAAGAGAGAGAGAGAGAGAGAGAGAGAGAGAGAGAGAGAGAGAAATGGAGGAAAAGGGATGCTGAGGCAGCAGCCCCACGCCACCATTCACCAGAATCCAATTTACAGAGGCAATGAGGGATATGACATATAATGTATTCTAATTTCACATCAGGCAAATATAGCCGCCGACACGCTCTCTGTACACAAGGAGCATATCTGTACGCCCCCTGCTTGATCTGAGATTCCAAAAGCTCATAGCTGGCTCTGCTTGATGGACACACTTCAGGCAGGAAACACTCTGAATGAATGTGTCGGAATAATGCATGACATATGGGGTCTTTGGGCCCCTCATCAAATTCATAATTTGATTTTGCATTTGTTCACAGCAATAACACTTGAGTTTGGCTTTTCTTTGTCAAGCATGACGAACACCAGTAGAGCTTTAAGATAAAGTGTATATTGCATCACGTAAGTATGCGACATGAACAACCTCCATGTGTAAAAACCAGAGCGAGGATCATAGTTCGTTTGAATGGTTCAAACAGAACAACCACTTTAGCTGTGAATATGGATTCGGCTCACCTCAGTAAGGTCACTAGATTCAAACCAGAGTTCTCTTTTTCTGTTTCAACTTTCCAATGTCTATGTTTATGGGAATTTGTGACCATCAATGTTTTACTGTAATATGAGAGCTTTATGTTGCTGCTGTTAATAAAACACAGTGCTGTTCAATAAAACCTCTGCAGCATCATTACATGCATGAATTCCCACTTACGTCAAAATCTGAGTTGTGTCACATTTTGAGGAACGGAGCCCTGATGTAACTCAGGCGGCAAAATTTTGCGACTCGACTTGTTGCACAGGTGGCATCTTATAATGGTACCATGCTGTAATTCACTGAGCTCCTCAGAACGACACATTCTTTTACTAATGTTTGTAGAAACAGTCTGCATGTCTAGTGTTTGGAACACATGAGTTTATTTATTTCGATGGGTGAGTGAATTCTTTGCCAATATAGTGTATATTATATATTGTATAGGTTCGTTTAGTGCCACCAAAGCAGCTCAGTGGTGCATTGTGTGTTCTCACAGCTTCCTATCATAGCCAGCATTAACATTTTTTGAAACAGTAGCTTCTCTTTCAGCCTGGACAAGGCATGTTAACCTGTACATCGATAAGCACCATCTTACTGGTTTACTGGTGTTCTATCTTAAACCACTACATGCCAGTAACAATCCATGAGACCAGCAGTTGTTTTTTTATTGTCTCATTATTTCGTGTAACTGGCCATGGAATCTTTTGACCGCCTGTTAATACAGAATCATCAGACAATGTAAGACATGACAGTTGAAAACTCTGTCTCTATACATGCCTATTTTTCCTGCTTCCAACATCAAAATGTTAAGAACTGACTGTTCATTTGCTGCCTAATAATATCTACCCTTTACAAGATGCCATTATAATGAGATTACAATGTTACTCACTTTACCTGTCAGTGATGTCAATGTCCTGCCCCTTTTTGGTTGGACCAGGCCAGCCTTCGCACTTCGCATACATCAGTGACCCTCGGTGCTCATTCACCAGTTCTCCTTCCTTGGATCCCTTTTGGGTGGTACTAACTAATGCAGACCTAGAACATTCTACAAGACCTGCTGTTCTGGAGATGCTCTGACCCTTGTCTAAGTGTTGCAAATCTTTATGCTTCAAGAACTGACTGTTCACCTGCAGTCTAAAACAGCCCATTCCCCTGACAGGTGCTATTGTAATTAAATAACTAGTCAATGTTAATGAATTCACCTATCAGAGGTCATAATGTTATGGCTGATACAAGTCATATTTTATCTGCAGTTTCGGCTTAATTTTTACTAAATTAAAGGAAAAATTGAGAGTAGACTTTTCTAGTGAACTTTGTCCTCTGTGTCTACAGCTGGACTGGGGAATTTGATGGAGCCAATCATTGGGAATAATAAAACCCAAGATAGAAGATACTAAAATATCATATGAAGTTCATCTCACACACAAAATAGGATTGTCTTTGTGTGAAAAGAGAACCTGGATCTTATACAAATCCATACTTTTCCTCATTTCTCCACAGTCAGTTGGTATGCACATCAAGTCAGCATATTCTGTTGTTGGCCTGGCAAGATGTGGGCCAACATATGAACACATATCTCCCAGATCTCCCAGATGACATTTAAAGACTTTTGGTATGCAAACATGCCATGTTTGTGCCATCTGTATAATCCCTTTTTGTGGCGGTAAATGGAGCCCATGAGGGAAAAAGTGCCACATGCTCGTTACAAAAGCCTGCTATAGTGGCGAACAACAGCCAAATCCAAGGTTTGAGTCAAGCGAGACAATGAAATCACTCTCAAACCATAAAAGCCTTGAAGTTCATTTGGTAGTTCACAAGTAAATAGTTTTTTATTAAAAAAAACTCTCTTTCACAGAGCATTAACAAGACAAACTGGAATATCCACCCATATTTACACAAGCCACACCCCCTGCACTATTATTGGCTAGTAGTTCATACAAATAAGCTACCTATGGTTTATTTGCATGTTGCATTACAATTGGTTGCTCACCAACGGTCTCCCATTCATTTGTATATTGCAGTATGTGTAGGACAATGGATACCATTATCCAATCAAAGCCTTAGAGGATGGGCTGTGTTTCAATAAGAGTGGGGGGGAAACGAGACGGCCTGTGTCCACTTCCACATTCCCACACATCCACAATGACGTGGGGACGTGAAACATCTTTTATCACCATCCGTGTGCTGTGCGCTTTGTCCAGATGGGGGATAAAACATGCATGAGTCGCCTGCAGCTCTGAAAATAATTACACTCATTTACCAGAGACGGAGAGAGAAGTGCATCCAACCAAGTCACCCACCCATCATAGCGACAAAGCACCCAGCATACTAATGAAGACGTAGGACAATGACCAGCTAAGCTCTGGCTTATTTGTGAGAAAAGGAATGTACTTCCTTCTTTCTTCTGAACGGACAGTTCAAAATACATATATGAACAAATACATTCCAAATGTTTCTTTTTGGAAAGATTGAAACACCTTGGTGAAAGAGAAGAAAACACATTCTTCTAAAAATGGAAAGTTCTATGATTAACCAAATACCTAGTGAGCTCATTGGCCTCAGCATGTAACATAAAGTAAACGGTTTTTAAAAAAGTTACTTATAAAATATTTTTTGTTAACATTGATTTTTTAATAAGTAGAACTCATAAGATAGCTAACAGGTTAACAGTCTCCTCTATTAATATTCAGTGTTAGGCTTCTAAGTGAAGTACAGGGGTGCTCGACTTACATCATACTCAACGTACAAAAATTTGAGATTACGCCACTGCCTTTTAAAAAATATTCCATTTATGCGTGTATTTACTGTAATGTACTGCAGTAGAATGCTGATGAACGCCTACTAAATATTACATTGGTAATGCCTTGTGCCTTGAGCCTGCTTGCTTGCAGGGAGGAGGAGAAAGAAGGTAGGTTTGTGCTGTTTTTCACTGTTTTTGCTGTGATGTATATGTTTTAGTCACAGTTAGTGTGGAATAATGTGGATTGGTGGGTAAGATGGGGGGCTAATAGTGCACTGTGTTAAGGCACCGTCAGTCTGGTCTTGCCACAAATCTTCTCTCCATTGCATTTACTGCTGGGGTGTAAAGTGGTGTGAAAAAGTGCTTGCCCCCTTCCTTCCCTTTTTTTGTCCATGTTTGTCACTTAAATGTTTCAGATCATCAAAAAAAATAAATATTAGTAAAAGACAACAAAAGTAAACACAAAATGCGTTTTTGTGAAGAATTTTGTTATTAAAGGAGAAACAAAATCCAAACCTACATGGCTCTGTGTGACAATGTGATTATGCTCCGAGAACGTAATTGAGATCTATCAGTCTGGAAAATTTGGAACTCCAATGAACCACAGTAAGAGCCATTATTCACAAATGCCATAAACATGGAACAGCGGTTAACCTTCCCAGGACCAAAATTACTCCAAGAGTGTAGTGACGACTCATCCAAGAGGTCACAAAAGACCCCAAAGATGCCTTTTAGACATCCAAAGAACTTCAGGCCTCACTTGCCTCAGTTAAGGTCAGTGTTTATGACACCACCATAAGAAAGAGACTGGGCAGAAATTGCCTGCATGGCAGAGTGCCAAGATGAAAACCACTGCTGACATTAAGGCTCATCTCAATTTTGCTAGAAAACATCTTGATCCCCAAGACTTTTGGGAAATACTCTGTGGCCTGACGAGACAAAAGTTTAACTTTTTGGAAGGTGTGTGTCCCATTACATCTGGCGTAACAGATGTAACAAAACATTTCAGAAAAAGAACATATTACCAACAGTAAAACATGGTGGTGGTAGTGTGATGGTCTGGGGCTGTTTTGCTGCTTCAGGACCTGGAAGACTTGCTATGATAAATGGAACCATGAATTCTGCCGTCTACCAAAAACTCCGGAAGGAAAATTTTCAGTTATCTGTTCATGACCTCAAGCAGAAATGAACTTGGGTTCTGCAGAAGGGCAATGATCCAAAACACACCATTAAGCCCACCTCTAATTGGCTGAAGAAAAACAAAATGAAGACTTTGGAGTGGCCTAGTCAACGTCCTGACCTGAATCCTATTGAGATGCTGTGACCTTAAAAAGGTGGTTTGTGCTTGAAAACCCTCCAATGTGGCTGAACTACAACAATTCTGCAAAGATGAGTTTGGGCCAAAATTCCTCCACAGCTGTAAAAGACTCATTGCAAGTTTTCGCAAACACTTGATTGCAGTTGTTGCTGCTAAGGGCCCAACCAGTTATTAGGTTTAGGGGTCAATCACTTTGTCACACAGGGCCATGTAGGTTTGAAATAAGTATTTCTGTCTGGAGAAATGTTTTCTAAATGCTTTACTGTAAAATGAGAACGTTCATACATGTTGCTGTTAATAAAGCACAGTGCTGTTCAATAAAGCGTCTGCAGCATCATTACATCATGAGTTCCCACTTACATCACACTCTGATGTAACTCGAAGACTCCCTGTTTTCATTGTATTTATTTCCCTGTAATAATGCAATTCAATACACAATTATCGAAATGTCTTACATCCATTGTAAGTTCATGTCTTTACTAGTGGTACATTGTTCTTCGGCAACAATAGTCTACTCAAAGACTAATCATTTATTGTAATAGTTTCCCAAAATCTTGAGTATTGACATTAACCATTAAGCTTTAAATTGAGCTGATTTGAATGAAAGCCATTCATTTAAGAGTAGAGAGTAATAATTCACGCTCAAGCTCAAACACTCCACTACCCCACAGGAAGAAACAGAAGATAACACGATCAAACAACATGAGAGTGTGTTATTTCTAGGTTTGTTACAAGACTGGATCGAAAGTTCATGTTCTCATTGTCATCTGATCCTGCATTTTCTACTGATATCAGCTCAATACTGATACCTGATATCAGATAAGTGCCATGTCTGTGATTCATAGACCATACGTGTATTTTATCATTGTATGTTGTTGAAAGTATTACGTTTCGAGAGGCCACATGTTGCATTTATGTAATTATGTAAATGTTCTTTTGCTGGATTTACCATTGGCCTGATGTGACCTCAAGCTGGTTGGATGAGGGTGAGCAGTATTAATCCACTTAAAATGTCACCTTGCTATGGCTTTATTTATGTCATATTTATTCATATTCAGAGTGTGTGGGTAGAACTGTAGTTCAGTGGATAGCCCTGTCAACTAGCAAGAAGGTCCTGGGTTTGGTCAAGACTGTCTGTGTCATTTCTTTTGAATGTTTGCATAGGTTTCCACCAGGTGCACCAGTTTCCTCCCACAGGCCTGTACGTCAAATAGCTAAACTGCCCGTAGGTGAACTGATGGCCTGTTTGGGGTGTTTCTCCACATTTTACCCTGTGTAGGCTGGAAAAGGCTTCAGCACCACCTGCAACCCTGACAAGGATAGTCACTCGGACAACAAACGAACGAGACAAATGTGTAACAATACACTTAAATTTTCTAAAACATTGACAAGTTTAAACTTCAGAGATTCCAGTATAACATCCAACCAGTGATTCTCCCATTTGAAGTCTGGATTTGGGAAGTAGTCTTTCTAACTGGCATGGGAACAAATATATAAAAAAAAAAACTAAAATTATTCACCCACTCAGCCTCCTGGTTGGATGAATAGATTGCATTGGCTTAATTCATCTGCAAAATATTAATATCAGCTAAAGGTTTCACCGCAGTATATACCCTGAATCCCCTGGACCCATCAGGCATTGCACATCTGCCTTAGGTTTCCATGCTGAACCAATATAAGCACACATCGGCCAAAGCAGGGACACACTCATTTATTTTAGCATTTCATTGTTGCTTCATTAACATTATTCCTACAGACTCAATATCAGTTGCAATACTTGCCACCATTCAGCTACTGGTGCCAATGTCTTTATCTCTGCACAGCGGAATCACTGCCCAGTTCCTGCATATTGAGAGCATGAGCCGCTCCCACACTGGGCCATAATTGATGAATGGGATGTTTAAAGGGGGAATATGAGTGAAGAAGAGCAGGGCCCCAGGAGAACACCCTGCAATGCTGTAATCAACCCTGCTGATAGTATCCCCCGCTTTTGAATAATGGCCTTAAAGGGAAGTCACTTAAAGCTTGCTTATTAAATTTGCTTCGTATTCCAGGTCATGGCACCAGTTGCCCCAGTCTGAGCAATCTCTGGAGAGGGCCTTAGGATAGGGCCAGTTTTCCACACGCTTTTGGTACATTTGAATGAATTCTCACCAAATGTATCCTTTAGTAGCTATTCTTTGGTCAATGGGTAACATGCATCTATGTTCTGGCATCTTATAATAGCTATATAACCTTTTTTTTTCAACTCCAGCCTTTAAGAGCTCAACAAGGGTCAGAACCAGTGTCAGAATACCTCAACAGTAGTTAATTCAGCACTTGTTATTCCTTTATACATAAATGAATGCAAAAAGAACTAGAGATCAATGACAAAAAAATCACATCTACATATATTTTAAAGAGATCTGACAGAGAATAGAGCCTTATGGAATAAAGGTCTAGCTTTTATCTTTTACATTTTCTCTGGTCTTTTCTCTGGTCTAAAAGATTTTCTTTTAGAAGTTGACTCATGTTTAAGAGATTTGCATTGAAGTCAAATACTGATTTTGTTCATCAAATTAGTCTGTTAATGAAATCGTTATGTTTTTTTTATAATTACTACTGTTACTACTACTACTACTACTAATAATAATAATAATAATGACAATAACTATAACAATAATAACAATAATAACAATAATGTTATTGTCCAATCAGATCAGCAGGAAGAAATGCTTTTAATGAGCAGGTGCAGTCTCCGAGTTACTCTGACCTGTAGGCTGATGCTTTTAAATGTCGTGAAAATCAAAACATCGCGTCAAATTCTTCAAGGTGAAGTCTTGGTGACCAAACTAATTTTCAAAAAGAGAGAGAGAGAGAGAGAGAGAGAGAGAGAGAGAGAGAGAGAGAGAGAGAGAGAGAGAGAGAGAGAGA
>JBBIGC010000036.1:11627412-11639290 GCA_037576955.1 Lepidarchus adonis
GTGTGTGTGTGTGTGTGTGTGTGTGTGTGTGTGTGTGTGTGTGTGTGTGTGTGTGTGTGTGTGTGTGTGTGTGGCATACAACCATTAGAAATGCTTTTTGTAGTATGGGAAGTACAGAAGTGTGATTTGGGACACAGCCATTGACTTACAGAAATGCATCACATTTCTGATCTTTATCTTTGCACTTAAAGTAAATGACTGGTGACTGGAAGCTCTTAAAATATAATGGACTGTTTAGGATATTGTGTACTTTATTAATGATGTCTTGTTCTGGAAAGCAAATAGCAGGGCATTGTTGTATCATGTTTAAATTTCTGAGTAGAAAATGTATGTTTTATGTTCATATGTTTTATTTATGAGCATAAAAACTAAAATGGAATGCTAATTATTTGAGTATTGGACTACTACTGGACTTACATAAGCGAGTTGTGAATTGGGTCTAGTTAAGGTTACAGGTTTATAATAAAGACATCTAGATATTTTACAGCAGCGATCAATAAGTTTCAATTATGTAATCTGTTGTAGAGTAATGATTGGGGGAAGAAGGCAGTAAGTAGCTCCTCATGAAAATGGCATGAGTTTCCGTACTCAGCATGATAGCAGTACCTCATGCCATGTTATAATTTTCCTCCTGGGACAAGGTTGCGTTCATACTGCTGGCGACCTTGTGGTGAAGTGCACCCTGCTGTGGTCTGAAGCCGTAACTGCAAGTCAACGCAGTAAACAATTTTTTAAAGTTGAGGGGACCACAAGTTTGTATTGACCCGCTATTTTATCAGAATCATTACTGACCAAAATTTCCAGAAAATTACTGATTTAACATGAACTATATGCTAGGCTAAATCGTTATATGCCACTTAACTGCCATTTTTGTCAGAGCAAGTTTCATAATTTTCTTTCATATTATATGTGATAATAATATACACTGGATTGATGACCCAGAGTAAGCTCAATGCATCGCAAACTCATTAACTTAAAGAGTTATTCAGTTTGTCTTTGATAGGTGCAAATATATCTTGAAAACATGCTATCCTGCCTGTGAAGAACCTAACATGACATCAGAGCATATTTTAAGATCAAGTAAGGTATCATCCTTACACCCCCACCCCCCATTCCACCCCAACAGCACCTCTACAGAGGTCAGCTGCTGCGTACGCCATGCTAATAGCACATAGCATCATTAGGTTTTTGTTTGGCAACGTTTGTGCTTAACTGAAACACTCAAACAAATTCTGAACACCTTACATTGGTAAAATAATCATGAATTTGACCAAATAAGCATAATCTGAGTAGAGAAAATATACTGTGTGTGGCTAGCATGAACAGGTAATTAGTTGAACTGCCTTTGAATAGCAGAGATCAAGCCAAATAGGGGAAATGAGCTTCATCCACCAATATCTTTCAAAGTTTTATCTTCATTTTGCCCTTGAGAAATGTTCATATTCAAACACGCTCAGCGCCACAATCTCAACGTAAACAGCTTCGTGTACGACCTAAAGGTATTGTATTTGTATGAGTTTTCATATTCGACCAGTTTCCATTGTCCTAGAAGATGCTTTTCCTCCTCTGGGCATGTTCTGCAACATCTTGAAGCAGCAGTAAATAGGCTGAGTGGGCGAGTCCTCGGGTGCAGAAATGGGCCTACATCCAACCTATAAATACTGTGGATCAGTGATTATTGAATAGCATGATTCCCCAAAAACATTGTAAGAAATTTAAGTATTAGTATTGTGTTTATTAAAAAACATAATGTATGATATGAATGTATAAAAATATAATTAAATATTATAAAATTATTATTAAATATTATAAAAAAGTAAATTCAATCCTATTGTCTACAACTGTAGAAATGGAAAAAATGCAGTAAAACATTTGTTTTGCGCAAGCACAAGTCTGCTTGTGAGTTTATAGATTCTGTTCTTAGTGAAGAACAAACCCCAAGTAAGAAAACATTGGTGAATGTGAGATTCTGAAAATGATTTGGACGGCCTGGCGTTTAATAGAGACGGGCTATTATTCTCCTCACAGACGAAATGGTGATGTATTTACGGCCACAAAATGTCATGTAGCTTCTTCACATTTATTTTGACAGAAGATAAAACTTCACGACTAAAATCATCCCTCTGCCTGTTCGGTGGTGATACTTGTCTGTGATGCTGCTGTTATTGTGGGAGTGGTTTAGCACCAAATGCAGCGATAAGTTTAAACAGAGCCGCTTAACATCCGTCAATAACCCTCAGATATCACAGCAGAAATTAGCAATTACTATTATAACTATTGGAGACCATTGCATCATGGTGTTTATTGGAAATGGGCGTCAATAAGAGACAGGCTACTATTAGAAGATATGCAGTAAGGGAGTTTTAGGAAGAAACTGAATGAATCCCACTGTGAGGAAGCTGACAACAAGCAGGTTGGAGATAAAAAGTATCTCTGCGCTTGTCAGAAGCAATGACTTAAAAAAAAAAAGGCTCCATCACCGTGTCTTTCAGGGGGGACTAATTACATAAGCTGTAGCATGTTCTCATGTCTTTAATTTTGTATAGTGTGAAGGCACAGGGATGACTTACTAAAGCACAATCCAGAAGAAACACAATTGAAGTATTAATGTGTTTTTATTATTTAGCATTACAGCATAATGCTCCATTACAGTATCCATAGACATTTTGTCATTAAAGATACAACGTGATGCCTTAATAACCTATTACGGATAGAACTCTGCATGAACAGGGTCAGCTTGTCTGCTGCCTTGTTTTTGTGTTGTTTCTTTGTTTTCCACAATTGAGCACAAGCTGCATTCATAGCCCTGCTCACGATTGCATCACCTCCCGCTCTTTCGTGCCCTTTTTGTTTGCATGCAGACCTTTTGGATCGCGCTTGGGTAGCAGGGGAGATGGAACATGAAAACATCATGAGCAAACAGCAGTCGGAGGAGGCTTTTTCATCTTCGGCTCAAATCTCATTCTGCACTTCAAAGGCCCATGCTTGTGGGTCTCTGGAGAAGGCCTCCCACCCTCCCAGCGCCTTGTTGTGGGTCCTGATCATCTCAGGCGCAGCCTGTCAATCCTTCACGTAGGTGAAGGCATGGGAGAACCAGGAGGAAGGTGCAATGTCTCTGAAGCTGTTCCCCTGGTAGTTCACTGCCTGCTGTGCGAGCGAGGATAGGGAGAGAAAATAGGGGGACACAAACAGTGTAAAAAAGATGGCAAATATAGGCTGAAGTATAAATATATATGTATTTTTTTTATAAATTTCACTGCAAACGAACATTGATTAAATTTTTTTTACGAAAGTCAATTCTCTGAAACAGCCTCATCAGGTAGTATAGAATAAAATGTGATTTACTGTTCACTAAACAAATGCATTTTTTTAGAGAACATGGTCTGTTTTCACAAACTACCTCTTTAGTTGCAATGATCCAAGATCAGCTCTTCTTATGTAGATGAGACTACAGCAAAGTGATGATTCTAATCGCTAAGCAACTAGCGCGTTAGCGTTAGCATTAGCAATCCTGATTGGGTTGGATAGATACTGTATGCTTTTAGCTCTTTTCTAAACAATCAGATCCTGTGGTCACTTGAATAACAGCTTATCGTCTGTTGGATTAAAACCTTCCGGCTCCATTTCACATTGTTTTGGACTATTTGAACTATTCCTATCTCTCAGTGACATTAGTTGACCTGGATATTATTAGCATACACACTGATCAACCATAATATTAAATCTAAAGGCATAAAATGTCGCCTTCTTGTCCCCAGTACACAAATATGGACACCTTTCTATCATAACCAGTGTTCACTTTTTCTGCTTGAGTTGCTCTTCTATGAGATTGGACTAAATAGGCCAATCTTTGTTCCATCAGCATCAATGAGACTTGGGCACCCATGACCCTGTTGCCAGCTCACCAGTTGTTCTTCCTTGGACAACTTTTGGTAGCTTCTAGCTATTGCATACCTGGAACTCTCTAGAAGACCTCCTGTTTTGGATATTTTTATCTTACCATCAAATTAAGGCTCTTAGCAAAGTGATTTTGATTCTTTTCGAACAATTCACTAATCGAACAAAACACTAATCACCCTTTAGTGGATTTAATGTTGTGGTTGATTGATGTGTGTGTGCATTGTCCCATTTCAAAACATTTATTTGCATTAACAGTTTTTGGATGAGAGCAGGAAAAACAAGTTCATTACAATCTTTCATTCAATGGCAGAATTCTGGTTGAAAAAGCTGACGTCTCCCTCCAGGCTTCCCATCAAATCAGCCAAACAAATTCTAACCAACGTCACAGACTCACTGACCAGGGAGGTAAAGCTGACGATATTTACCATGACGGTTTGTTCTTTATTTGGGATAATGAATGAATGCTATGAACTTCTTGTTTGGCCCTTTGTGTAATGAAAATATGCTGAACATTAAAGGCTGCTCATAAAGTGGTCATTACTTAAATAACTGTCAAGGCCATTACAGGAGCTCTTGCTTTGTGCTTCCATTCTTGCACAGCCATTTTGCTGCTAAGACAGTACACATAAACACAGGTAAGACATCTCAAAGAATTTTTGTAGGTATAGCTGTTAAAGAGGGGGGAAACGACCAACTGGACACAGACTACTGGAGCAAATAAGTCAGAAAGAGTATTTTTGATACGAAAAGGTACTTACAGTACGACTCACTGCAGGGCCGGAGCCCAGGTGGTAAGAAGAGAGGATTAGTGTACGGAAAGTGCGGTGGGTCATTGGAGATCAGCGTTTACTACAGACCGGCATCTATTGGAGACCATCTTCTCAAACCCGGCGTTTATTGGAAATGGGCGTCAATAAGAGACGGGCTACTATTAGAAGATATACGGTAACAGTGAACATCGTTAGTTGTGTAGTCAGTTTATTCATGTTCCCAGTTCTTTATTTGTATTTTACGCCATTTAATTTTAATGCCCATTTTCCCTCATTTCTGGTGTCACATCTGTGCTGATTTCTACCACTCACCTTTAAAATGAAATAAACCTTCACTATAATTTCATAGAACACTGTTAACTGTGTCAACTGGCCTTTAAACACAAATCTGAAAACTGTCTGGGAAAACAATGGTTTGTTTAATTATGAAAATAATTGGTAGTTTGCTTGATTAGTGTAATAGTAATAAGTGTAATAAAGAGTAGCAGAACCTAGTGTAATGTTATTTAAATACTGACTGATTTATTTATTTGTTTAATTTTTTATTTGTGTGCTTAATGTCATCCTGATTTGGGAAACGTGAAAAGTACATTTCCATTTGTCCCATAAAATATTTACAACAAGTACAGGAACCGGTGAAACATGCTGAAGTTTCAGGGAAAAAACGATATAGATTCCATTTTGATGGACGTTGGACAGAAAAGCAAAATCAGGTTATTGGAAGGATTTTTGGAGACAGGGTTAACGACTGACTTATGCAGAAAACCTTATGCAGAAATGATTGAATATGTTGCTTGCACTTATTGACATAAAAGAGTCGTTCAGTGACTTTACTATGAATACTAAATAAGACAATTTGACAGTCTTCCTTGGTCTTTATCTTCCAGACATGTCCAAGTAAATCATATTACCATTACTTAGCCTTCATTTTAAGAATCCTTAACAGACCATAAACAAAATTGGTATTATTGCATTCTGGAGGCAGCAGGAGGGGGGAAAACGGCTTGAAACAATGACATGGCGAACAAAGATACAACAGCTAACTTTCCCAATTAATCTCCTGGGCATCTTGCAGCTCCACTGCACAAAAGTAAGGGCCTCAAAGCTGCCAGCAGCGATTATTCCACCAATCCCTCCCTCTCTGCCCCCTTTCTGCTGTCCACACTGCACGTTACCCATTTGTGTCCCAGATCCAAATCAGTTGTGTGACAATGTTAATTAAGCCCGGGACGCGTGCCACGGCACAAAGCCTGCAGGAATCTGTGCTGGCCATTTTTGGAGCCAGCCTTTCTACTGACCATGGCACCATCCGCCACATGGACTGCTTTCCATTTTGAAGTAAGCTATCTGGGACGACAGTTCATCTGCCAGTAGTCCTGGCTCGGGCCACATTGAAGTGGGCATTGAATTAAGAAAGTTCCATATTTGCAGAGCTTGCTGGAAAAGTTTGGTCTGTCTGGATTACAGAGAAACAGCCCGGCTGACAACTATTCATCTCTGCAACTTAAAAAATAAAAGGATCCATTTTAGAACAACAGACTTAATTCAGCTGGAATCTCACAGCAGTGGATTGCAGAAGGGAAGCCTATTTCTGTAGCACATGATCATACACGGTGGTCATTCGATGATTACGATTATAAATTATAGCATAAATGACAGGAAATAAAAACAGATTGATCATTATTATGGATAGAAAATAGAGAAAAGCATGAAAATATTACAATGATTGAAGTTACAGAAATCAAAGATGCTGAAAACCAATAGGGGTCGTGCTAGTGTTTCGTGCACAGCCCATTTTCCCAAGGGACGTCTCTTCCTTTAACACACGCTCATCACCACCAGGTCCAGGTTATATTCTCATCCTGACCTCTGTTGAAGAGCAGAGGCTCTATAGAGCAGTTCTCCTGTTTGAGCAGGAACCAATGGGACACCTCGAACTCCAATGCAATCCCTGAAATACAGACAGAGAAGAAATAAGCAAGAAAAACTGAAATAAATATATAAATTAATTAATGAAGTCCAAGAAATAAATATGTAAAACATACATATACCATTTTTGGGCAACTGATTGACCAAACATTGTGTAAAAACATAATTTTCAGACATTCCGTCTAATTAGTGACTTCATCTACTTCAAGGTGAACCCATTGCTGCCTTAAGTTCTCAGTTACATGCACAAGTTTCGTCGATCTCCATTGAAAAGTCTTGCAATAGAAGGAGATTTGAGCCAAGTGTTGGCTAGAAGAGTACAAAACCAATATGTCCGACACCACTCAGTATCAGTACTTGACCTCACTAAAGCTCTGGATTCAGATCTTCACAGATATGTTCCAGCATTTAGTGCAAAGCCTTTCCATAGGATAAAGTCAGCAAACTCGTTTAATAATAATATTAATGCAGCCTAATGTACTGTCTAGATTGCATAGCTCTGGTTAAATGGCATTTTACTGATATTTTAAGTGAAAATAGGCATAAATTCTCAAAAGAGAATGTGCTTCTGTTTTATTTTATGTTTATTTGCTGAATTAAACATATTTTGTTCCTTGTAGAGGATTTATTATACTTGTTTTAATAAGGAAATTAACACCATATAGAACCATGGGTGTACTAACTTTGTACCCAACTATACAGTATAATGCATTCTTACTGCAGCTGCGATTACATTCTTCATGGTTCCATGGTGGCCTGAAATTTCTGATAGAAAAGCTTGTGGTTGGAATTCAACCATTATGCAGGAGTTCATTAAACTTGACCAAGGTTCTCCACATTCTCATTAGTCAAGCAGGGTTCTTCAAAGAACTATCCATTGACAGGTGCATTTAATGCATATATTTCCTTTACACTGTGTGAAATTTGAATGTGCTACTTTGTGAATATGGCCGTGGGATATATATAATAGTGCTTATAAGAAATTTATAGTCAAAATAAAAACACTTGACCCTGAACTTGCTCTAAACAGGCCAGACTGTCAAAGCTCTGTAGTCTTCACAAGTTAATCATAAAGACTTGATTCCAAGGCAGCAGCTTCTACTGGGTAGTTCCTGAGTGGTTCCTGCATTTACTGGTTATTGTAAGTAAAACTGAGTGGGATTTGTTAGGCAGAGAGTGACGTGCTCTATAAATGATGTTAATTGTCCTTGACGTTTTTCTTTATAATTGAATTACCAAACATAACGCCGGGTTTTCCTCAAGTGAAGAAAAATGCAGAAGTAAATTAAGTTTCTATTAAGTAATATGTAACATAATCATTGCAGACAAATATTAACTCATATTGACTACATCAATATGGTTTTTCGTGTCATCTTATCCTAAAAATCTGGACTTGTTTTTTGATATATATATTTATGTATATGTATGTAATCATTCATGCGTTCATTACATCATGCTGGGATTATTGCAGTTCCCTGTCATTTTTAATTGGATATTCACAGAATGCTGGAGAATGCGGCAGCTCTTTTTATATTAAATGTTCTCCCAGCATTTTTGTTTTAAAGTCTTATTTGTTCATATAAACATTTTTTTTATTTAATTTTCTGAAAAAAACTTTCTGTTTTCTATTCAACAATTTTATTTCATTTTCATCTTTTCTTTTCTTTTCCTATTTTCTTTTTTTTATTCCTGCGCTTTGTATTTTTTTTTTCTTGAAATCTTTATAACAAATTATATTAACTATATTTACTGTAAAGCACTTTGAGCTGCATCCTGATGTATGAAAATCGCTCTGTAAATAAAGCTTATTATTATTATTTTCATTTCTTTTCTTTTTTCTTTCCAAGTCTTTCCTTTTCTTGGAATTTCTGGAATTTTTTTTCTTCCTCTTCATGCATACAAACAGCACTTTGGGCAGCGAAAGTGAAAATGTAAAAATGTGCGTTGCAAACAAATTCAGTGATTTCAGTGTATTCACAATAAGCCAGAAAAAACAGAGGTTTGTATTTTGGTCCTTTAATTGATTCCATGCTCCCATACCTTCTACACACCATTGCTCACTACAGCAACCATGCTTTCAAGATGCATTACAGTACAAGTCTGGGTCTGTCTTTATACTGCAGTCCTTCAGAAATGAAGTCACCAAACATAAACATAAAGCGACAATTTTAAAGGGTCTTCTGAACTGAGCTCATCTCCATGGAGTGGATTAATTATAAGCCATGCATCAGTGGTATAGTCTACTCTCGGGAGCAAAGTGAAAGAGTTAAACCCTGCAATCCTCCTGCCCCATTAATCCCCCAGAAAGCCAGACGAACAGACAAGCGCTCCTTCTGACTCTGGCAGGGCAGGTAGCCGTTGCTGGGGTAACGGCTGATAAGAGAGTGATGGCAAACACCTCGGGGAGCGCGTGGGGCGCTTTGAGTTGACACAGAGAAGGGCCCGCTACATTCATCTCTGGGAAAGGATTGTCATTAGAAAGCAGAGTGACGGGCCCTGCGTCGGGCTGGGGTGGAGAGGAAGGATGCCAAGCCTGACAGATGTTTGCAGTGAAGAGAAATTCTGAGTGCACTTATAATCCAGAGAGCGGCCTGCCATGGTCATTCAAAACACTGTGTGCTACAGTGCATGAGGACTACACTTACACTGGGGCAAAAAGTATCCAGGAAATCACTTTGTATGATTTTTAAAGAATTTATTTGTATAATGATGCAGAAAATAAGTATTTGGTCAATAACAAAAGGTCATCTCAATACTTTGTAATGTAACCTTGGTTGGTCAAACATTTCTTCACCAGGTTTACACACACTGTAGCTGGTGTTTTGGTCCATTCTTCCATGTAGATCTTCTCAGGACCTGTAATGTTTTGGGGCTGTTGCTGGGAAACATAGACTTTCATCTCCCTCCACAGATTATTTATTGCAACTCAGCATTCATCCCTCTCCAACACGATGAGTGGCGTTTATACCAAAGAGTTCCATTTTGGTCTCATCTGACCACATGACATTCAGATCGTCTCTGGTAAACTTTAGATGGGCCTGGACATGTGCTGGTTTAAGCAGGGGGAGCTTTCAAGCCCTGCAGGATTTTAATCCATGACGAAGTATTGTGTTACTAATAGTAACCTTTGTCACTTTGGTCCCAGCTGTCTTCAGGTCATTGACCACTTCCCCCCATGTAGTTCTGGGCTGTTTTCTCACCGTTCTCAAGATCATTTATACCCCACAAAGTGAGATCTTGCATGAAGCCCCAGGTCGAGGGAGCTTGTCAGTGATCTTGTATTTATTCCATTTTCTAATAATTGCTCCAACAGTTTATCTCTTCTCACCAAGCTGCTGCCTATTGTAGATCGGATCATCCCAGTCTTGTGCAGGTGTACAATCTTGTTCCTGGTGTCGTTAGACAGCTCTTTGGTATTGGCCATGGTGGAGGTTGGAGTCTGACTGTTTGAAGGTGTGGACAGGTGTCTTTTATACAGATAACAAGTTCAAACAGGTTCCATTAATACAGGTTAGAAAAGCTTCTTAAAGAAGAAGTAACAGGTCTGTGAAGCCAGAATTCTTGCTTGTTTGTAGATGCTAAATACTTATTTTCTGCATCATTATACAAATAAATTCTTAAAAAATTATAGTGTGATTCCCTGGATTTTTTTTACATTCTGTCTCCCACAGTTGAAGTGAACCTATAATGAACATTACAGACTCTCTCACCTTTTTGAGTGGAACAACTTGCAAAATCGATGGCTGCCAAAGACTTTTTTGTATTGTGATGTAACATTGACTACAGTAGAGAAAATGCCGGTAGTTCTTAAAGAAAACCAGGGTAAACCCAAGGCATTTTACTTACTGCAAAAAAACAACCAGTATCTCGTATGTAGCTCTTTACCATTACAGCAGTGGTTAAAGACAAAATCTTCTCTCACAGCTGTTGTAAAACATCAGGCAGGTCTTCATAACCATTTCAATTAGCAACGTTCACACTGAATCCTCATTACTGTGAACACTACTGAATCAGGATCTCCAGAGCATTTTACATTAAACCATTCTGAACTAATTACCATGTATATGGAGACATTTGACTTCTACACACAGCAGTTTTTTACCAGCATACCTTCCTGCAGAGGGTGGGTCCAACCACGATCTGCCACTGTTCCAGCTAATTACACACTTCAGCTGATCGGCTGCATTAATTTAAGTTTATTGGAGGGTGGGGGTGGTCTACACTATGCAGGAGATTGGGTCGGTGTAGAGTTGGAGAGCATGCAGAGTTGTCCGTGTCTGCCAAGAAACAAGATGGATTGGTCTGTGTACTCCAGATTTTTTCAGCATGAAGAAGCCAATAGTCCTCTGCTGCCATCAAGTGTAGTGCCTTGAAAAGTGAGGCCTTCACAAAATGCCATGTTCTGACAGTGTCTCTGTTTTACTCTGACCCTTTACACTCATTTCTTTTTCATATTATTTGAATTAATAAGTTACTTAAAATCAAACTTCATCAAAATCAAAATATTTTCAATATTTTATTTTCCTTCTTCTGAATTTTTTTTCTCGTTGTCATGTGTAAGGCTCATTTTCACATTAAATGTTTATTGCAAATTCAGCTTTCTTTTACTTCTTAACCAAAGAGAATAAATAAATCTGTACTATACTACTGTTTGTTATCCTTTCTTTTTGTTTTCTTTTGTCTTTTTGTTATAAAAAATGAGTCCCAAAGCATAATGTTGTATACTTTTTATATAATATGATATAGTATGTAGTACATAGTACAGTAGTATTAAAAGTCAATAGGTAAAGGCAGTGGTATACAATATACTATTGTATGTATGCAATATAGGATGTATTGTGTCATATAGTGTACAGTATAAAGTATAATCGTATGTGATACAGTATATTGTACAGTAGTATGTAATAAAGTGTACAGTATATAGTATAATTGTATGTGATACAGTATATTGTACAGTAGTATGTAATAAAGTGTACAGTATATAGTATAATTGTATGTGATACAGTATATTGTACAGTAGTATATAATATAGTGTACAGTTTGTAGTATAATCGTATGTGATACAGTATATTGTTCAGTAGTATGTAATATAGTGTACAGTTTGTAGTATAATCGTATGTCATACAGTATATTGTTCAGTAGTATGTAATATAGTGTACAGTTTGTAGTATAATCGTATGTGATACAGTATATTGTACAGTAGTATATAATATAGTGTACAGTATATAGTATAATTGTATGTGATACAGTATATTGTACAGTAGTATGTAATAAAGTGT
>JBBIGC010000036.1:11652122-11674052 GCA_037576955.1 Lepidarchus adonis
GTTAATGGTTTGGGAGGAGTGGGGGGATTTGTGGGTGGGAAACAAACCAGGGGGGTCATTTGTCCTCAAGATCTGAACTTTCTGGGAATCCTAGTGTTAAACCATAAAATACAATAATCTGAAAAAAGTAAAAGCAATAAAATATAATATCAATAATATGAGACAAATAAAGAAATAAATATGAAAGAGAATAAGACAGCGCAGCGTCCGTGGGATGACTAAAGGGCCCTGTTGCCCTGTCCTAAGGGGCCAACTGGTTATATGCCTCCGCAAGAGGCTGGTCATGTACTCTGGGTCCTGTCCATGTATGTGAGCACTAAAACAAGGAGAGTTCTCTGAGACAGAACATGGAACATGACAAGACAAAGAGCCAGCAGGAACAGGGAGAGGAAAGTAGAGAAGTGCGACCGCCTCCTTCATTGTTTTGGGCCATTGTCATGTTGCAGGGTCCAGTTCATTAAAGCTTTGGCTTTAATGTTTTTACAGATGGTCTTGTGTTCGTCAAGAACTTTAGAATTTTAGACTCCCCTGTTATTCCAGAAGTCCTGGTCTTTGTCTGCGTTCTCTCTGGCCAACTTCAGTCTGACCTTGATGTTTCCTCCTTTCGCACCTCCTGTAGAGGCACTCACATCAACAGTAGCAAGAGCCGTGATGACATTTAAGGGTTTTTGGAGACTTCTTTTAACATCTTGCAGTCTGGTCTCAGAGGGGAACTTGCTTGGATGGCCAGACATGTTGGCAGTTGGTTTGGAGGTTCTCCACCTGTTGTCTATTTTCCAGGCAGTGGAATGGCTGATTGCAAATGATTTTGAGATCTGTTTAAATCCCTTACCAGACTTTTAGGCTGCTACTCCCCATGGTGTTCTCTCTCACTTCAAAGGTCAGGAGCACACCAAACTAAATGTCTGGGGTTTAAATAGAGCAAACCTAATTTATTCCTCACCAGAAATCACATTTTTGTAGAATTACATTTTACAGAAGCTTTAGAAAAAAATTCTTTTCAGTTTTAATTATTTAGTTGTATTATTTGTATTGTTAAAATTGAGATTAAATATCCACATGTCCAAAAACACTCAGGCTTTCATACGGTGTCCTGACTTTTTCACATGAGTAAGTGTGCAAAGTGATCTCTGTTCATACCTTCTATACACACTTAAGTCTTCCTGATATTCTGGTTTTTTTGTATCTGTATTTGTTTCTCTTTTCATTCTGCTTTCAACTTTCTGCTTCGCAGGAGTGCATCAGAGCCTTGGGCCGCAATAAGCCTCACACCCCTTTCCGAGCTAGTAAGCTTACTCAGGTTCTGCGAGACTCCTTCATTGGAGAGAACTCCAGAACATGCATGGTGAGAGATCTCTCTGATATTTATATTTGTAAAACATAATGAAATAAAACAAATATATAATACTATTTGATATACATAATGTTGCATCGAGTCAGAACGAAATCATGAAATGCTGTTCCTTCTTAGATGTGTAGTATTCATCATTGTTTATCTTAAGGAAGTATATTATACTTTGCTCCAAGATTACATTTATTTTTATTTATTTATAGTGGAGGAAATAATTATTTGACTTATTTGATTTTGTAAGTTTGCCCACTGACAAAGAAATTAACAATCTTTTTAATTCTAGGTTAATTTTAACTCGACCTCTGTGCTGCCAACAAGTGTTTTTTCCACCAAGTACTAAATAATTTTTTCCTCTGGCATCAAATACTTATTTCACTAAATGAAATGCAAAGCAATTTATATATTTTATATAATGTGATTTTCTGGATTTTCTTTTTGATAATCAGTCTCTCACTGTTAAAATAAACCTTCCATTAAAATTGAGTGGGCAAACTTGCAAAATCAGTGATGGGTCGCAAATAATTATTTCCTGCACTGTATGTAGCAATTTATTTATATTTGTAGTAAATTTGTAATGTTTGCTAGATGGAAAGAAATCAAACCATATTTGTCCATACATTAAGTCATGTGTAATATGGGAAATGGAATGACACAGTAAAAAAAGTTTTGAAGATGCTTACTGAAATGTATTTTATACTTCGTACAAACACCTTTGTTGGTGATGATATCTTCTGTATGGAGAAAGTAGTTACATACATTGTTCAGGTGTGATTTTCACCCATTCATCCAGTCTTCAAATCCTGAAGGTTCTGTGGGTCCCTTCTATGAACTGAGCTCTAGTTCTTTCCATAGATTTTCTATAGGATTCAGGTCAGATGATTCTAGCAGCTTTATTTTCTTTCTCGGAAACCAATTGAGAGTTTTCCTGGCTGTGTGTTTGGGGTTCTTGTCTTGCTAAAACTTCAATCTTTATCATCCTGGTAGATGGCAGCAGATTATCAAGATTGTCTCTACATTTCTCCATTCATATTTCCTTCAGTTATATGAAACATGCCAGTGCCATATGATGAAAACCAGCCTCACACCATGATGCTCCCTCCTCCAAACTTCACTGTTATGGTGTTTCTGGCATGATATGCAGTTCCTCCAAACATGGTGTGTATTATGGCATCCAAAGAGTTAAATCTGTGTCATCTGATCAGACTATATTGACTATATTGACTATATACAGACTATATTTAGACTTGTCTAAATGTTGGTCAGCAAACATCCTTCAATGGCCTTTTTTCTTCAGCAACAGAGTCTTGAATTTGAACATGGGTCATAGCTGTTGAGTACATTACTTATTGTTTTCTTTGAAGCAGTTGTACCTTCTAATTGCAGGTCTTTCTACATCTCTCCACAACGGTTCTTGGCTCTGCGACAACTCTTCTGATCATTCTTTTCACTCCTGTCTGAAATCTTGCAGGGAAAATCTGGTCATGGCTGGTCAATGGTGAAATGATATTCTTTCCACTTCCAGATTATGACTAGTAGTTTAAAAATTCTTCTGAAACCAATGCCATCAGTATGTTTTGCAACTATACGGTTGCGAAGGTTTTGAGAGAATTCTTTGTTTTTTCCTATCGTGAGGTGTTTCTCGTGTGACACCTTGGTAATGAGGCATATTTTTCTAACCATCAGTTGGGACTGAACCGGCTGATATTAATTAGCACGAAGTGGCAGGATTGCTTTCTATTTACTGATCGATTTCAGCTGGTGTCATGCTTTCCCAAGCCTTTTTGCACCATCCATCATGTGTTCAGTACTTTTTCCTGGTGTCAGTCCATTTTATTACACAACTTAATGTATGGTTTGATTTGTTTGCATGTGTGGATTGGATGGGTTGTTACCAACATCTTGTGAGAATCTGTCAGTAGCATATAGAAATATATTTACTTTAGAAATTGGTGAAGTTTTCAATACACATTTTACCAACTGTATGTATGTACAGCTGTCGCCAGATTTTTGAGAATGACACATTAATTTTCACAAAGTTTGCTGCCTTTGTGTACACTCTAGAATGTCACAGTGATCAGATGAATTGCAATCCCAAAAACAAAAAAAATATTTCCACTGAATTTCAGCCCTGCCACAAAAAAACCTGCGGACATCAGTGATCCTCTCATTAACAAAGGTGAGAGAGTGATCTCCAGCCTAGTCCTCATCTACACTGAGTTAGAATGGCAGATTGGATACTTTTAAAAGGAGGTTGGTGCTTGAAATCATTGTTATTCCTCTGTTAACTTCGCCTGCAAGGAAATATGTGCAGAAATCATTGCTGAGCACAAAGAGCTTCATGGGCAAAGATATTGATGCTAATAAGATCGCACCTCAATCAACCATTCGAGAATCATCAAGAATTTCAAGAAGGGGTCCAATTGTGCTTCAAGAAAGTTCAGCAAGTGCTAGAAACGTCTCCTAAAATTGATTCAGCTGTGGGACTGGGGCCACAAGTGCAGAGCTTGCCCCTGGACTGATCTTCTACAAAAGTTACAGTATTTGGACTGCTTAGGACTGGGGTAAGATCATTTTCTCTGACGAATCTCCATCCTAATTGATTTGGGCATCTGGAAAAAAGATTGTCCAGAAAAGAAAAGGTGAGCACTATCCTCAGTCCTATGTCATACCAACAGTAAATTCAATTTCAATTCAATTCAATTCTCATAAAGCCTGAGAACGTTCATGTGTGGGATTGTTTCTGAGCCAAGGAAGTGGGCTCACATTTGAATAAAGAATGGTCCCAAAACATCCTCTTAGAACAAGCATCCAAGAACAATGCCTTTTCCAGCATGATGGAGCATCGTACCATAAATCAAAAGTGATAAAGTGGCTGAACATCCATGGATCCATGGCCAGGAAACTCCACAGACCTTAATCTCATTGAGACTAAAAGTGGTGTGAAGGAAGAAAAACACCACACAAAATTCTCCAAGCATTGACTATGCAAGAATGGGCTGCCATCAGTCAGGATTTGGCCCAATGATTGACAGCATGTCATGGCAAATTGCAGAGGTCTTGAAAAAGAAGAGCAAACACTGAAAATGTTGAATGTAAAGGCCATTAAAACTTATAAACGTATATTTCTGACAAAAAGATCTAAAAACTGTGAAGCAGCAAACTTTGAGAAAACCAATACTTGTGTCATTCTCAGAACTTTTGTACTGTCAAGCAAAATGCCTTTTTTTTATCTGTTCATTAATTCTTACAGAATATCTCTTGAATATTGAAAATGGCCAGAATACACCTGCCTAGTCCCTAGGTTTACAATTAAAGTTCCTTCAGAAAGTGGGAAATGGTGGCTGTTCATGATGTAATGAGGGCTGGACCCAAATATTGTACTGTTTGGATATTCATCTGGTTATAATCATCATTTTCTCAGTTTGGACACCTGACTCTTACCCACAGCAGAAAATGTCACACTTGAGGTTTTTTATTTATTTATTTTTTTAAGCATGTTTGTTCAGTCGCTTATACAGATGCTGAGACACTGATAAACAACCGCACAGCTAATCGCTAAATCTGTGCTATATAACTTATTATAATATGTGTGTGTAAAGCTCTGAATAATTGCTTGCTACTAGAGCTCTGGAGCCCAAAAAACGATATTCCAGGTCTCTAATCCGATTTAAAGCAAAGAAATTACAGCGTTTCTTCATTCATGTGAATTTGGCCGTTGCACTTGATTAGTTAAAACAGTTTTCTTCCTTTTAAGTGCTTCTGTTCCAGGCTTTGCTGAAATACAGCTTTTCAGGTTCTGGGAACAATATTTGTCTAATGCACTTCCCAGTGAGCAGCATGGGTGTAAATTACAGGAATGGTCTATGACTGTTTATAATCATGAATGGTTTAATTCTGTTCTGTCTGCAGATTGCTACTATCTCTCCTGGCATGGCTTCCTGTGAGAACACATTGAATACACTGAGATATGCCAACAGGTATGAGCATCTCCGCAACAATGCTACTGCTCACAAAGTGCTTAAATATACCCTTTCATATCTATAAAAATATTCTGTCCTCTTCCTGACTTTCATAAAGACAAATGTATGTTCTGCCGTCGTTGTTGGGGTTCCAGGTGATAGTGTGAAAGTGCAGATCACTTTGACAGCTTTAGGGGTTTAATTCACTTTTAAACATTTAATCAGCTCGGAGTTTTGAAGTCTGAATTTATTTGATGCAAGTGTTGCCTACAGTTAATTTACTCAGCAGCAATTTTCTTCTAATCATTCAGGACTGAATGGAACCCAGTGAAACCAATACTGAATATATATTTATAGCCCATGGACAAACTATGAATGGAGCTTTATTAGTGATCGTTGGTGGTGAGAGCTGTACTCTTTTCATACTCTTATGGACTCCTCTTTCTGTCCTCCTGGCCTTGTCAGAGTGAAGGAGTTTGGGATAAGCCCCTCCGACATCCCCTTCTCTCAGGGCGGCGGCGGCCGCTCCGAACTCTCTCCCACCTACGAGTACGATGACTTTGCTTCCTCACCCAGCAGGTCTCCCCTTTTCCACCTCATGCACGCTTCCTTAAACGCTTCTCTGCCTTTCTGTTAACATAATGTGTTAATCATTGACTTCATTTCAGTTCCGGGTTACTTCTGTGCACCTTCGATTTTCATATTCTTCCCCTTTTGCTGTATCACCAGTTAACATTGCAAGTTTGAACCTTTTTTTATTTGCCTGTTCTAAGGCTCACGTCCGTCATGCTTGTGCCTAATGGAATGTCATTGTCATCTTGCACAAAACCACACTGTGATTGAGGAGCAGTGCTCACCTTGTAGTTGCATCAATCACTTCGTCATTAGTCGTGCAATTAGCAACTTGTTGATTTGCAGTGACTGTAAGAAGTGCAGATTGTGATCGTGTGTGTTTGTGTGTGTGTAAAGAGTGAAGGAGCTGACAGTTGACCCCAGTGCAGTGATGGATGCCCGGACCGGAGGCCACCAAATGACCCAGCTGGATGTGTTGGAGGCACAATGGGGAGTGGGCAGCTCTCCTCAGAGAGATGACCTCAAACTGCTCTGCGAACAGAACGTAAGAGAAATGTCGGCCAGGATACACTGATCAGTTCCTTCCTGTTTTGTCCCCTAGCCAACGTGTGGGGCAGTGGTTGGGACTTTACCCCTGAGATCAGAAAGTCACAGGTTCATGTCCCAGCCCGGGCACCACTGAGATAACCTCGAGGAAGGCCCGTTGGCACTGTTGATAGCTGCCGATAGCTGCCAGCTATTATGGGTTAAACACATTTCGTTGTGGTGCCCTGTTCACAATGACACTTTCACTACACATTAAGCTGTAGTTATGTTTAAGTTTTTTGTTTTTCCCTTTTTTATTTTATTATACTGATCTTTTCATGGACCTGATTGATAAGTATATGGCTCTGTGCAGTTACTTTTCTCAAGACACACACTTTGGTTTGGTAGGAGCCAATGACGCCATGCTGCTCCTTTTAGTTGCATAAAATTTAAATGAAATGTCATGTACAGAATAAGCATGTGTTTGGTAGAATGGACTTATAAGTTTGTGTAAATAAGTATGTTGTGGTGTGTGTGTGTGTGTGTGTGTGTGTGTGTGTGTGTGTGTGTGTGTGTGTGTGTGTGTGTGTGTGTAGGAAGAAGAGGTTTCACCTCAGCTCTTCACCTTCCATGAGGCTGTGTCTCAACTGGTGGAGATGGAGGAGCAGGTTCTGGAGGATCACAGAGCTGTTTTTCAGGTACAGCTCTGCCTTTAACATGATCATATCGCTCCTCTTTCACACAAGCTTTCTTGTGCAAGAGCACAGCTAAGGGTGGATGCACTTACAAATAAGATAAAATAAATGTACTCACAGAAAAACATCATTCATCTAAAAAACGTAAGAAACTATGTGCAGACTATGCAGTTCCATTAAGTTTAAGACATCGGAGTAAGATAATGGCCAAAAACACAAAACAATATATATAGTATTTTTATTGATGGTAGATCCTTTTGACTTGGACATTTTAAAAGTAGCTCTCAGGCCAAAAAAGTGTGGACACTCCGGCAATAAATCTTTTATTGTCGTACTTTAATATTAAAGTATTTTTGGAAGCAAGTTCTTCAGTAAATTTGACTGTATGACTTTCACTTGGTCTGTCCTCCTCTGGTCTCTGTACTAAATCCTGTCATATCTCTGCTTGGCTCAGTTTTTTTCAGACATTAAAAGCGAGTATGTGAAAATGACAAGAGACATTGTAAAAAAATCTATGGTTGAGTGTAACTAATCCAACTGTATAATTCTTGTTCCACTATAGGAGTCTATACGCTGGCTTGAAGATGAGAAAGTGCTTATAGAGATGACTGAGGAGGTGGATTATGATGTGGACTCGTACGCAACACAGCTTGAGCAAATTTTAGATCAAAAGATTGAAGTGTTAACAGAGCTCAGAGGTAAAAACCCTCCCTGTTAAGTGGACTTGATCTTTAGAGGAGATAAAGCAGAGCCATTCATTAAACTGGATGGTGGAAACATTTCATTATTAGTGTCAATTTAACAAACTTCAAGTTCACTTGGTGTGTATAAGAGGAGTATGTGTGGAAAATTTATTTTGCACACATGATTTAACTATTTTTTCCCCCAACAGATAAAGTGAAGGCATTTAGATCTGCTCTTCAGGAAGAGGAACAAGCAAGTAAGCAGATCAACCCCAAGCGGCCGCGAGCCCTGTAAAGCCCTCTGACCTCAACATCCAACCTCTAAAAGAGAAAACTACTATTATTTGTTTTATTTTTTCTAAGCTTATTCTACATGTACATAAGTAACTTTAAAATTGGTGTTGTGACAATTTCCATGAGGGTTAATAAGCACATTTTGAAGCCTAATTGTACAGTATTAAAATTAATTTCAGGTGGCACCAAAATTACTTTTATAATACTCTACAATTTAAAGGCCATGTTACAGAGGGGTTCAAGTAAAGATCCATTTTAAATTAATGCATGCACATACCAGCTATGATTGTACTTGCTCATTCTCCTACACCTGACGTCTCTACCCATTGAGCCTGTAAATAACATATTTCATTAGAAATAGCTGCTTTTAAAATTCATACAGACTCCTCCATTTACAAAATAGCAGCGTTTGATATAAAGGGAAATCATTCAAAGCGGAGAACGGCCTCCAGAAATACAGAAGAAGAGTAAAGTGTGTGTTTTTGCTGTCGAGAAGCATCCGGTCTCAAGGGATTTACTCTGCAGTCCTACGTTTAAAAGGGAAATCAGCGTAGTTGCTTTCACATGCCATTGGCAAGTCAAAGATTTTGTCGTTTATTGCCAAACTGGCTTCCACTTCACGTGAGCAGAGGTATGAGCTTCCTCAGAGTGGAGTGGTAGAAAGAACAAGCAGCTTTAAACTACAGTTAGGAGATTTTTCAGTGTCTTGGTAACTGAAGGTCACTGGTTTTCCTAAAGGTTCGTTCCGACAATAGGATTGGGATTATAACTCACTGGATTAAAGAATGTGACAGTAAAAGGTGTTTTCAGTTAGTGGTGGTGTTTTCTTCATCTGCATTCCCATGGAGAAGGTAAAGCATTCTTGTAGATACAGTCGTATCTTAAATGTGTAAATCGAGGAACCTGTGGATAAATTCTGCTCCGTTGTTGCTTGTTTACAGAAGCATCCTGTACATTCTGCTGACGTTTCCTTCTAATTAATCTTGTTAAAAAAAAGGGAAAACCAGAAAATCATCATTTTAAAGCTGTTTTTAAAAAAGAACGTTCTGATCTATAGCACTGATCTTGGAAGTTAAAGTTTATGGTAGTGTGTGTGTATGCGTGCGGCGCATCTGACATTGCTGGCGTGAAGAATAAAACACAATGACTGGACCTGTTCCTGCCTGTTTCTGCTACACGTCGCTGTAGTTACTGTTAACAACCGCTTGGTGTGATCAAATAATACAGTAATATTAATACTCGATACCAATCAGCCAAAGCATTAAAACCAACTGTCTAGGTTCCCCTTTGTGCTGCTAAAACATCAGAATCAGCATTAACATTTTGTACAGCAGGTGTGATCACCACACTCCCCACATGCATCAGTGAGACTTGGGTGCCCATGATCCTGTGGTAGGTACCAACTAAGGTTCCAACACATCAGTTTCAAGAACTGACTGTTCACTTGTTGCCCGATATACCGCCCCCTGCAGGTGCCACTGTAATGAAAAAACTACATTGGCTGTAAAACAAACAATCTTAATTTTACGGGTCAGTGGTGTTGATGTTATGGCTGATCTGTGCGTGTTCATAAATTTTTCTTGAATTTTTCTTTTCTTTTATATCAGGTGTAAAATGAAATTTGCAATTAACGGTAATTTTGCCTTCACATTTATTGTAGCAAAACTTACTAATCTGAATAGTAATATTTGCTTTTCCAATATGCAAAACAGCTTTCACATCAGTGGTTCGAGGCCTAATTGGCTTATTAATAATAATAATGTGTTTCCTCTCCCCTTCATAAATTACAGACAATTTGCATAGCTGTCCAACTGCATTTAATCCACATTACATACAGTAATACAAGCCAAGCACAGGTGAGCTGACCACCAGGGTGAAACGGAAAAAAGCAGTGAGAGCAGAAAATAAAACCTCACCTGCTGTAAACTGATGGGAGTGAGAAACCTCGAGCTGTTCACCGTTTATGTAAGCAAATGGTTTGAAAATACAGAAATACAACCAAAAAAAAAAGCATTAAACTGAAATTAGTTCTTGGACAATCGGACATTTATCCAAATAATACTGTTTGCAAAATGTCAAAACTACGCACTCAAAAAATATTTTTCTACCACTTAACTATAATACAATATCAGTACATTCTCCGATACTATTACTGTATTGTGCTATGTGTTTAAATTACTTTCCCCAATCCCTACATGTTGATTGCTATTATGCTGTGTAGTATTTTAGGACAGGGACAGTGTATTCAGGATGTATAATGGCATTCCTCTTTATAACTGATCAAGAAATATATATTAACACTTTCAATGAAATGACTTACTCTTATAGAGCTATGCTCTGTGGTCTGCGAAATTATGAAAATGGCTTTCGTTCCTGTGGTTCCCAGTATCGCTAAATTTGGAGATCGAAGAATTGGGGTCCAATCTAGAAAAAAATATATAGTAAAATACATTTTTCCTGTTTTAAACTTTAAAGTTTCTTCAGTATGAAGCTTTTTTTTACAAGGGCATCATCTGAAAGGCATAGAACACAAATCACCGGGAAAACATGAAAACATTTCTGAAAATTTGACATATTGCTGTTTGACAGCACCCCCTGCTGGACAAAGTCTGAACTCACAGTATAAACTGAAATAAACGGGATGTGACTTTTTAATAAGACTCAAACTTGTGTGACCACCGGTGGGTTTGTTAATGCATTAACCACATTTCCACAACTTTTCTTGCCAATTTCGTTTGAAATCCTGCAATTAAAGTTTTCCTCAATACACTAATGCCCACCGATGTAATCTAAAAAAGTTCAATAAATAAATAAACATAGTTTTTTATCCTTTTAATGGACATGTTAATGGACAGCAAGTAATTCTCCTGGATGGTTTTGACAGCATTTAGCAAGTTGTGTTAACATGTATGTGTATCCTGTTCCTGTGAGGAGGTTCGTGTGTGTGCCCGAGACTGATTGTCTGTGCGGTGGCGTCTTTTGTGATTTTATTACCGATAAACTGTACGTGTGTGCATGTTGTTGGTCCTTAAAAAACCGACTCCGTCATATGACAAAAAATAAAAGCATGAATACAATAAAATCTGAACTATACATAACTTCTACATAAATAAGTCTCAACCATACATTTCCTATGTTGTTAAATGTACATCTTTACAGTATCTACACTTTATCCCCATACAGACCTCAGTCAGAAACATCCACTCTTTCTTACAATCACCTAAAATGTGGCTGTATCCAAAACCTCCAAGCATTCGTTTAAAATGTACAGCTCTGCCAGAATCCTAAATAAATGTAATGGATATTCACATACAATTTTCCAGTGTCTTCCCCAAAAGAAGAACAAAAAAATTCACTCTGTATACAGAATATGGCTACAACCGACCATGCGATCAAACCTAAAAACAGAAATAAAATCATAGCTCATAATTAAAAGAATATACTGCAATAATTCTATATATCTCACTCACGTATGAACAGTATGCTAAAGCACAGACTTTTAAAGGACTTCATGTTGACCTGAAATCTAAAATTTTATAAACATTATACATGTGCCATTTCAACAGAATCGTTTTTTTACAGCTTGAGAGCAAATTATATATAATCATATATAAATCGGCTCCATGAGTAGGGTAATACAATACAAAGGAAACATTGGATACAGCCTATTAATTTCTTCAGTTCCTAAACTCTGCCTATTTTTTGGCACATTTCTGACGGTTTAAATCCTGACATTAGAGATATATACTAACTCAAACCCTGCCATAAATTAATAGATATCATGCACTACAAGGTAACAATATGTAGCAACATGAGATGGTAACAAGGTTCTCCACTATTGACTAGTGCAAAAATAACAATGAGGTTATACAGTTGAGTAACTACAGCTTCAGAAGAAAAAAATGGTTTTGGCCATTGGTTTGGATCAAGTGTCGCCAGTTGCAATTATACTCCATAATTTCACCGTGAACAAAAGCGATAAAGGTGCAGAAATTGGTGAGAGGCCGGAAACGATGGCCTTTCGCCATCTGAAAAAAGGGGGGATTTCTCCTGTGTTCATCTCGGCCTTAGGAGACAAATTTGCTCATCATCTCAGATCTGCTCGACTGAAGAGCTGTGACTAAAGGATGAGAGAAGCAGCAGACCAGAGGGAAGAAGTACAACGATTCGGAGGAAAGTGGCATGGAGGCTCAGAAGGATCTTTTCTTGGCTGTGTAACGTCATGCTGCACCAGGGCGGTGGTGTGGTGGTCACCCCCTAGTGGTGTCCAAGAGGTATTGCAAGCAGATGGCCAGATAAAGGGATCGTTGCCAAGTATCACAAAAAGGCCAGTGTCCTTGGTTTCGCTCTGTCTCTAATGCTTGTGTAGTAATACATTGTTGAGAAGTTAAGGCCTCCAATGACCTGTAGGCCATATTGTAACGTGGTGGGGTTCAAACTTCAGGCCTTATTGCCAAATGCTGTAGGGCTTTTGACAAGAACCTCCAGAAAGGGAAAGTCAGAGATACAGCGATGGAAGGATGGATAGATAGATAAACAGCTCAACAGATTGATCGATAGATAAAGAGAGAGCGCATCCGAACCGAATAAAGGCTTCCAATTGGCAAATCGGGAGGAGGGCTGTGGCTAATTGAAGTAGCTTCTGGGATCGACCATGGCTGGCTCTTCTGTCCATGGCTGCCCTGAGCACGTGAGAGGGAGGCACATATTTACAGATGAGAAATGGTGGTGGGCACCAAATTGGGAGAACACAGACATTCCTGAAGAATGGATCCACTTGGAGAACAAGTCCATATTTCATTTACCTCATCCAGCGTAGGTACGAACAGTACATTCAATCAAATGAAGAGGCAAGGGCCAGCATTCCATGACCCAGAGCAATGCTTTAAGGCATGAGATTTCTTGTTTTGTGTATCATCAATGAAACAACCCCCCCTTGCCCCTCATGCTACATTAGAAAACCTGTTACGGTCTCTCACTATCTTTCCCATTTCGCATCTTTTTCACTGTCCACCACCCTTCCCTCAAACCCCAAGCTGAAAGCCCACCCAACCCTGTATCCCATCATCTGTCCAAGGGCCTGCAGAGGTCCAGTCTACGTTCCGAATGGTGTTTAATATGGGACATGGCTATTTGGGACTCAGTGTGCCTCCTTCAAGCCTCCCAGTGCGGCCCCAGCAGCCTGCTGCAATGCTCATGCTCCTCTGGGCCCGCTCTGCCCGCTCCCGGTCAAATTCGGACTGACTCTGTGCTCTCTCTGGTCGCCCTGTTGGGGCAGAGGTCGTGGCTGAGGTGGAGGAGGTGGGCTGGGAAGAGATGGTGCGTAGCAGGTGGTTTCGCTTGCGAAGAAAATCCCCACTGCTGCCCAGGCCAAAGCTGCCCTTACGTAGCACCATGCGGGTGCTGCCTGCCTTGGTAGGTCGCGAGCGCTGGCTGTATTCCAGCTGGGACAGGTGGGACGCATAACCGTCGGATATAAACTGAGGTGACACGAAAAAGAAAAAGGAGGGGGAGGGACAAAAAAGGAAACACAGTCAGTATGAAGGTGACCATGCTAAATGTAGCCCCGTCTTTCATAGCCATTTTCCTAAATGTATGGCTGTTATATATCATGTTGTTTTAATATTTCTTTTAGTAATACTGAGCCTTGAGGACGGAGAGAGCATACCTGACACTGGTGCTGCATTTTCTTTGTTGGCCTACCAACAATGTAAATCTGAGCTGGAGGTAGGCCGAGTGAAGTGTACACCGATATGTCTTTCGTGGAGCCATACGCAGCAAAGATCTTCATATGTGCCTGCGGATGAAAAGAAAAAAGACAAATCAACGTTTGCCATTTCACAGACGACACAAACTTGATTCAATCAATTGTACAATACATATTTTAAACACTTCATTTAGTTTGTTCTGTTACTTCCTGCTACCCACCTCACAGATAAGTGACTTCAGGAAGTTGGCTTTGTGACGCAGGGGGTCATGTACCAGGCCATCGCAGAAAGACACAATACCATGAGGGAAGTTGTGCTGGGAAAGCCAAGCTACCACTCGCTGCTTCTGCATGTCTGGTCGGCCGGTCACATACACAATCAGGTAGCCTAAATCCTGCCAGTGCCTGTTAAACAGGATAAGAGAAATGAAAATGAAGAAGCAATTCAATTATGTTATGGAATAATCTTCCAAATGTTGTGCAGGATTCAGATACAATCTCAACATTTAAGTCCAGTCTAAAAACATTTGTTTAGTCAAGCTTTCTATTAGTTCTAGACACATTCACTCAGATTTGTTGATGGTCGAGTGGTTGGCTGCCTTGTGACCCATGATGCCCTCATGTCTGTGCTCCTCCTGGCTCTCCCCTTTAGCTATGCTGTCATAGAGAGTTTTGCTGGAGCTCCTGCACACATAATAATCCAGAACACTGAGCATCCCTAACAGCCTGTCTCTCTCTTTGAGCTACTCTGAGGTACCTGTGATCCTGTCTCACTCTGCTGCACGGAACATAGGGAGGGAGATCATCTGTGATGATCCCCCCCATGCCTACTGAACAGAGCACACATGACGGAAAGTTACCTGATCTCACTTAAGGAACTATGTTTCTCTTAGCCCTTATTCTTATTTGTTCATATTTATTCTCTTCATCGCTCTCCGATGTCAAACAGAGGAGGATGGGTTCCCCTTCTGTGCCTTGGTCCCTCTCAAGGTTTCTTTCTATAATTGGAGTTTTTCTTGCCTGTCACCTTTGGCTCATTGGGGGCTCGGACCCGGATTCTATAAACTCTGTAGCTGCTTTGTGACAACGTCAGTTATAAAAAGTGCTGTATAAATAAATGGACTTGACCATTAAGTTACATTGAACATGCATAGGAATTTACTTTACATCCAATTTTAATGTTAAAAACTTTTATATGCAAGTTCCATTACAGAATCGTACACAATAATCACATAACCAAGACCACCTACAGCAACAGGTCTTCTACTCAATCTAAGCCCAAAGGAGATTTAAAATAATGGGTTTCAGGGTGGAATCAACTTGAATAATAATAATAAAAAAATCAAGCCCATCAGTATTTTATATTTATTTTCCCTCTCTACCTTGTTTTCTGAACTGCTTACGTTGGTGGTACAGGTGAATAAGTCACTGAATGAAACCACAGATGATGAGAAGAGCTGCTGAACTGCTGGAAAGTTCTTGTTTGTTACGTTCATGCAAAGTGTGTTCATTTCCTTAGTGGGGGGAACCTTAACATCAAAAAGCTAACAGGCTGCCATTCTCTGCCAGGCATGATCAGTAGCTACACAAACATAAACTTATCATAAAATGACATTTTCAGTCACTCAAAACTCAATAACAATGCAAAACCGTATTTCTGTTAGCATGCCAGACGGTTCAGTCCAGATTTCAAATTTGTGGAGTATCAGTTGCATTAGTTTGAGTCTCGAAGCTGCAGGTACAGGTTGACAATTCATTGTTATGAATCAATTACATAAATCACAAAAACCAAAAGAATAAAACCAGAGTTAACAAAAGACACCATCAACAGATCATTAATGTGTTCTGAGCTTGGCTTTAAAAGAGAACAGTACAGAGAACTCTGTCAGTGATTGCAGAAGAGAGATCTGTAGGCCTAGAGTTTAGGGGTCATGATGCTTAGTCATTATTAGAAGTATTAGCACTTCTAGGTTAACAAACTGTGTCTGTATAGGTGGAATAAGTACCTGACTACATCCACTGCCCCTGCTCTCACTTTTGGGTCACTGCCCATGATGGACACACTGGCAGCAAATGAGCCATCGATGCTGAACACAACAAATTCTGTCCCACGCGGCAGCACAGTCAAGTAGCTGTCTGCAGATGTGTGGTCACCTCTGTATGTGCAAAGAACAAACATGTCAATATTTCTACATTTCTGTATATTTTAAATGAAAATAAGGTCACAGATGTTTAATATGAACTAGCACATTTTTGTGTGCATATAATCTCTCTATATAGACATCTTTAATATAAGACCATTCTGAGGAATTTTGTTTCAGTTCATTTAGGCACATATCTATCTAGGTTTGCTTTATATTTTTCAATTAAAAAGCACAACTTCTTTAGAAGGTAATGGCTACAAAACATACCTGACCACCATTTTGACGGGGTACACCCCAATCCCCAGCCGCTTGCCTTCTGGGATCACGTAAGAGACACGGCCGCTGCTATTGGTCAGCTCTGTATCAAAATACACCCATTCGCCTGAAGGGGGCTGGGTCATTATATGGATGTCAACCTTGAATAAAAATAACCACAAAGATGATAAAAGATCCTAGGAAATCTCAATATGAATGCAATAATGGCTACTCTTCCACAAAATTAAGCAATAAGACAATAGTTTAGTGGTCATGCCTTTTCTCCAGTTAGCGTGACCATATCCAGTGGACCGTACATGAATCGGCCTGTGACGACTTGCACGCCATCCTCTGTGAAGACCGCATCATTCACACGATGGTTCGCTGTCACGTTCTGCAATACAAACAGAAGGTCATATTACACAGTCACTTTATAGTCTTACAATGTAGGTATGTGGTGCCTTGTGCATTTTGTTATTTCATCAAGAACAACTTTGGCAACAAACAGATTATTTGAAAAAGAAAGTGTCTATTAACTGACGTGCAAACCCATCAGCCACAGAAAGTTATTTTATGTCATGTGGCAGGAAGGAGAAACAAAAGAAACATTTTGTAATGGAGGTCAGCAAACACATTCAAATTCTTTTTTTTCTAAATGTTGAAGAGGAAATTCACTCACCCTGATCTTAACATGTGTTCTCTTCCTCAGCCACTTCTCCCGTGGTTTAGAGGGAGTAAACTCTGACACCTCCTTTCCATCCAGCTCCAAAATACTGGAATTTTCATGCCTCATTACCTGTGAGAAAGCGACAGACAAGATGTGAACACAAAACAGGAAAATACTGAGGACTATTTGTTCATTTCTCATCTAGAGATCATTTATAACAAGGAACATGTACTTTGCTCCTTTATACGTTTTTAAATACTATTTTTATTTTGTTCATAATTCAGTCAATTCCACCTGCTAGAAAGGAGGTGTCCAAACCACCAGGTGAAAGTGAGATTAATGGTACTGGTAGCAACTTCGCAGGTATGATATCTGTTCGTGTTGGACCATAACCCGTGTGGATGTAAATAAATGGACACTATCTCGAGCCAATAAAGAGTGAAATGATAGGTGTATTTATAATCAGTATTTACAAGGGAGGGGAGGTGAGGGATGTGGGCATAGTTCAAACAATAGTCCAAAGTTCTTCCCCAAAAAAACACAAAAACAACAAAAAAAAGAGCAAAATAAATAAATAAATTGACATCCAAAAGAAAGAAGAAAAAATACAACATCCAGGTAATGTCCAGTATGGTAATCCAAGTGATGAGGAGTAGTAGTTTCCATATGAGGCGGAGTTGACAATAAGAAGTTATACAAAGAAGCCTCGAGGAGATGATGAGACCCTCCTGTAGGGCTTTTAAGAATGGCTCATAACTTCACTTATTTGGCTCACTTTTATTACGTTTTTGAGCATAAAAATGAGTAGGTTAATAATAGAGTTAATTAATAACTATTAATGGGAGGAGATTGTTACATGCTTATGTGGAAACCCAGGCATGGAGAACTGAATTCACAGAGCTAAGTCAGTCAAGTCCAATTTTAAGTTTTAATAACACAGTTACAGAATACCAGTAGATATGCATTTCAGCTTGTAATCTAATGCGAAGAAAGACTGACTAAATTTAAAAGCTTTAGTACTGAAGGTCAACCAAACCACAGCAGCTCTAATGCATTCGAACAAGCCCATTGAATAGAGATAGAACAATGTTACCAGAACACACGAGGAACATTCTTCATCCAAATGGTCATTCTTCAGTCATTTTGAAACAAACTAAAGAAAAGTAATTTCAGGACTTGCTGTGGTCAGCTGCATATTCAGGCAAAAATAATAATAAGAAGAAGAAGAAAAAAAAAAACCCTTATGTTGCCATTTCTTGGCTTCATTCCTGACAAAATCCTGATGAGCGCAAAAAAAACGTCTGTATTGCATTTACATGCCATCACTGCACTGTTCTTAAAGGCCAAATGTGCCCCTTGATTCCTCAGACATGGTGTCAGAGAATGAACCCAGTAGTGGGGGTGAGGTTTTCTCTACCTAAATCAGATGGATTTTTTACACAAGGAAATTTAGCATCAGCTCTAAACGTTTAACTGTATTAAAGAATTATATTATATATGATAGTAACTTTACTAGAGTTGAACCTTGATGTCCTTATGGAAAAAAGCAGTTCTCATTACTGCCCCCACAGGTAAAAATGCGACATTACAGGGTTGCAGATTGGAATTCAACAGGCAAACGAACCCCAAAATAACATCATATGGAAATCAATACGATTACTAATTTAAAAAGCACACCTTTTCATGACAGCCTGTTTTCATCTGAGAGCTTCTTTTAAAAAAAATTAAGTGGCTAAGAGGCTACTCATGTATTATATTATTGACATATATTGACATAATGTATAATGCACTCAAATTAACCAGCTGAATTAAGCTACTCTTTCACCAACAAGAAAATCCTGTTCAAACTGCTAAGAATAGCGCTTAGTGTTGTGTTTTTGAACAGACTGAATAGCAGGTACCACAGATAAGGTATGCGCAGACACACACACACACCCACATGGCCCTTATATTTGTAAAAATGCTGCTGGTTTGTTAACACAATCTAACTCCTCAGTTTACCCCACAGTTCCACACAGATCAGAGCACTTTCAATTGCTGCTTGATTTGCAATGTGGAATAATGTTCTACATAAAGTTTCCCAATCCTGTAAAACTGACTGCTATGTTTGTGACTGAGACGTGTGTATTTAACTGGATAGAAATGGGAACAGTTTTCCCAAGTACATTTATATCTTCATAACTGTTTAGACTTTTTTCTTCTTACTGAAATACCAACACTACCTGTCTGAGCAGAAAGGACACAACATCAGTGGACTCCCAGTAGGATGCATGGAACAGGTGAGGTAGAGCCACAGTGGGAAAGGCAGTCAAGGCGTCCGGGCAGTAAAGGGCAAAGTCAATGCGCTTTGTACCCCACCATCGAGCAGCAACTGAAAATACAGAACAATTACAATGCAATAGTGACAGAAATGGCACAGTAACAGTAAGTAATTGTTAACACCAAATGGAGAAAAAGAAATATATATATATGTATAGTTTTAGGGAGATCAACTCCTAAAACGATCTGGAAAAATTTTTTCGGGCACTCGAGCAGATAAAAACGGTCAGAAGATATGACACAAGTAAATGTGAAGGGCAGGGGAAAAAGAGATTGATCAGGTGGAAACACGGAGGCTGAACGGGAAAGATTTCATATCTTCTTTCTCAAGCCTGATGTTGTGGCATGACAAACACAGAAAAGCCTTACTTTAGATAAGTAAATGTCTTTAATTCTCTGCAAAAAGTGATGGCCAGTGCATATAATGCAGCCAAAGACTGTAGTCAGAGAATGTGAGCAGTGGACGACTCGGTGTCATCCTATGCATCTTCAGAGGCACTTCATCCTCCAGAAAAACATGGAGACAGGCTGGGATTCTGGAGAGGAAGACTCTATGAAGCATTCTGGGAAAGGGTGATAGGGTGGAAACATGAGTTCAGACAGGGGAAGTGAGGACTGAAAAAAGACCAGCAGACCAGCTAAAGCAGGATAGTCCAAATCTGGTCCTGGAGGACCAGAGTCCAGAACAGTTGCTTATTTCCCTGATCAAACACATCACCTAAACCTGAAAACTTAATGCTGAGTTGAACTGTTTTTTAATACTGATTTTTATAATACTGATATATATTTAATATATTAATAATATGAGGATAATGTAATTAAATATTACTCTAATAACTGCTTTACTGACAGATATCAGCTATAAGCTGTGAATTTTCAAATATTTTAAAGTAATAATCTGGAATATAAAAACTCTTAGAAAATGTGAGTGTTAATGGTTTTTTTTTTTGCTTTTTTGTTAATTTAATTAGATTCTAGGCTTTTTATTATTACGTCATCCTCATGTTGAAGATTCAAAAGCATTTCACATTTTGTGATTTTGACAATAAAAGCATGAGAAAATAAATAGCATGAGGAATAAATTACAATGTTTGCATCAGCGGTATCTGTTTGTAACTTAATGACTGTATGTCAAGTCTGTGGAATTTCAACATTTGTATCACATGTTTTTAGAAATCACAACGCTGTGCTGTACTCGGTCCTCCAGTACCAGGACTGGACACCTCTGAGCAACAGTGAACTCTGAAGATGCGGACAGCAGGAGCTCTTGAGAGCTAGCAGATCAGGGCAGGGCTACAGGGATACAGACCAACAGCAGACACACAGAATGGCAGAAGGCGGCCTATGGGCTAGGCCCCCAGAACCCTACTCCATGCTTTGGCCAGCAATACCTTGCTCTATGTCCAGCTGAATGCTTGGTGACGGAGAGTTGGAGCTGAGGGGAGGGGCGGGGTCGAACCCCAGAGAGCTGCTGCGCTCGTGGTCGTCCGAGCAGTTTGTTTCCTCTGACTCTGCTGCTCTGAAATTGAGCAACCTGTGCCGGACTTTCGGGGAAGGGCTTCTCATGGACATTTTGTTATAAGGGAGGGCCAGCTGGGACAAAAGGCTAAGCTTTTTGGATTGATTAAGGTGGCATGCTCGTGCTACGAGATAAACAAAACATAAAGGGAGTAGTTGTGAATAAATTACTGGACAATTATAGTTCACATCGGCCATGAGGAAAGACAAACTAGGCACAATGATAACTAAGGGCGAAATAATAAAAAAATATTTGTATAATTGGTATGAAGAGCTTAAAATGTATTGCTTTGTACAAAATACACAGCTAATTCAAATCCAATATCAATGTGACAGCATTCTATTTAAAGTCATCCCCCAAGCTGTTCTGAGGATTATATAAAAAGTAACACTATTTTGACTGATTAGGTTGGCTATGAAACAAACAAAACAAAATAAAGGCAATATCAGTTTGTAATCAGATTATTAAACATACCACACAATTTTCATACAAGTATCAAGGTATGACAATTGCATTACAGGAGCATCAAATACTATATTTTACATACAGTCAAACCCTGTTAACTCACCCCCACCTCATCCCCCCTCCACACACCGGTTTCTCACCAAACTTTAAAGGCTGCAGGACAGATTTCCTTCCATGTTATTTACCTCCTTATACCGCCAACCTCCCCCCACAATGCGCAAAGTGTCAGGTGTATGCATTTCTCCCTCTATAGCTCGCCAAACTTTGAACAGTGTTAGTGCTGTAGCCTAGAACGCGCTCAGTCATGTTCACTCTATACGTCACGAACATATGATGGACCTATCACTGCTGCATCCTGAGTCTGCTTGGTGTCTGGATCATCAGTCATCACATGGAAACCCTGCTGTTTGACTGTTTCACCATCCAGACAGGTTTTGAGGGCTGGCATTTGTTCAGCTGCGGGTTTGGATGGCATAAAAGATGATGTTGCATGTCACGTTTCCTTGCTGATCCCTGATAATCCTGATGAGCACAAAGAAAACACCTGCATTGTGTTTACTTGTGGTAAACCTACTGTTCTGGAGGACTGAATATATCCCATGACTCTTCGCACCCCAGTCAGATGGGGAACCTACTAGCAGCTGCAAGGTTTCTCTGCCTATGTCGCCAATTTAAATATAAGGACATCAGGGTTCAGTATTTACATTTACATTTATTCATTTGGCTGACGCTTTTATCCAAAGCGACTTCCAGGTTCAGGAAACAATCAAGCAT
>JBBIGC010000036.1:11677766-11696939 GCA_037576955.1 Lepidarchus adonis
GATCATTGTCCTGTTGTAGAAGCTCATCCTCTTTTGAGCTTCAGCTTTTTTACAGATGGTGTGATGTTTGCTTCCAGTATCTGCTGGTATTTAGTGGAATCCATTCTTCCCTCCATCCGTGTTTCCTGTGCCACTGACTGCAACACAACCTCACAGCATGATAGATCCACCTCCGTGCTTAATGGTTGGCAAGGTGTTCTTTTCTGTAGATGTTCTGTTGCATACTTCTGGTGTTGGCTTTTATGATGGGGATGCAAGTAAGGTTTTCTTCTGGTGACTCTTCGATGAAGGACAGTGGAACGGTGCACCACCACTCATGAGTCTGGTAAATCTTCCTGCATGTTTTTTGCAGTCAAATGGGGATTTTTGATTTGTCTTTCTGACCAGCATATGAGCAATTTTCTCAGAGTTTTCTTGGTATTACAGATCTCATCTTGACCTTCCCCTGAACTGCCATCTCTTAATTACATCCCTCACTGTGGAAACTACAAGCTGACAATGCTTTGCTGTCTTCTTGTAGCTTTCTCCTGCATTGTGAGCATCAAGAACTTTCATACACAGCTTACACTACTTACACAGCTGCTTAGAGGAACCCATGGTTGTTGAGTATGCAGCGTTTGAAATATCAGAGTATTTGTAAAGCTTTGAAACTGGCACCAGCTGACATTTACTAATGACAGCTGTTTCCATGCCTTACATCTAATGAGCTGAATACGGTCTGAATCCTTGTAAAATAATCTGAGACTTTGGAACTCTTAGGGTGCCCAAACATTTGCACAGTGCTATAATAATGTTTTTATTTTTTATTTTTTATTTTATTGGCATAAAAAATAATTATGCATCAATGTTTGCTGAATTTCTTTTCCATGTGTTAACATATTTACAAAATCTGTTATTTATCAAGGGGAGTCCAAACCTTTGCATAATGCAAGTGGTGGTTTCTAAAGTGAAAGTGACTATTTGTCTTTTTAAACACACCTCACTACACAAAGGGTACAGCAACACAATGTGACCTCAACATTTAATCCATCTATGAACAGCACTCAGGGAGAAGTGTACCATTACAGTACAGTACTCAGTAGAACCTGTAGTAGGGCCAGGACTTAAACCTGTGAACATCTGATCTCAAGGGCAAGTCTCTAATAACCAGACTACCATTGTCCAAGGATTTAAGCAAATGTCTATAAAGGTTATACCCAAACTTCAGACATCTGGGTGTAAAACAGTTTCTGGACAATTGCAACTTGCAAGGGACACAGAAGGGTCCATATTATGGGTGAAAAAACACAGTCTCTCTCATGATATATATGATACGATATGCACTATGTTTCGTTTGAAAAAAGTTATTGGTGAGGACAGTTCAACAAACACTAGATATTGGTTAGGAATGCGAAATTGTACACCTTTGCATTATTGGGTCTTTCCTTCTTTTTCAAAGAAGCTCTTTAGCAACATGCTTGTACTTATGCACTCAAGTTCGCTTGTAGCCTTCATTTATCACTTCACAAAACAAGAGCAGGAAAGACACGCAGAGATGCAACCAAGTACAATAAGACCCACAGTCTGTTCAGTCTATATCAGAGGTGGACAGTAATGAAGTACATTTACTTGAATACTGTACTTAAGTACAGTTTTTGAGTATCTGTACTTTATTTGAGTAGTCTTTTTTTTAAATTGTTAACTTCATGAGTGAGGGAACTGGACCAAGTATGAAACCAAAATCAGATTAAAAAGTAAAGAGCTAAGAAAGAGAAAGGTAAGGAACTAGATCTAGACTATGCAATTCCATTTAGTTTAAAAGTTTAAAAAAATCATTGAAATAAGGTAATGGCCCAAAAAATAAATAAATATTATTTTTAAATATATATTTTATTTTATAACATTTAACATAACATTTTTATTGTTGGTAGAAAAGTAGCTTGCAAGCCAAAAAAGTGTGGGCACAGGAACAAAGTGGCCTGTATAATTCTAAGGGATAAAGCCAGGATATAAAATGGTCAGGGAAAATTAAGCCCATTTTAGTACATAAAACACCACAAAATGTCATCAAAGCAACAGAAAAAATGTAAACAAAATAACTTGGGCCTTTTAATGTGCAGCCTTTGGAATTTGTATTTAATATAAATTGAATTACACAAAATCCGTACTGGTTAAGTGAATTTTGTGTGTCCTCACCTGTACACTTACTATACTCCCTCTCCTGCTACTGTTCTGGCTCTCTGACACCGTGATGTTGCTGCTGCAGAGGGCATCAAACCCCAGGATTCCTCCAACACAGTCCCCTATCAGACACACCTACCCAACCAACACACACACAACATGGATGAGCAGCAGGATACTTATCAGCAGCTCTCTTACCTTGGAATGCTAGAATTTCAGAGCACCATATATTAACACAAGTCATTAAAGTTAATCATTGATTACTGACCTGGCCAGAGAATGTGGTGCCTTCCAAGGATTTGATGAAGTCTCCATAGACCTGATTGGCCCGGACAATCACTGCTGCCACAGCATCCTGGTACTGGGGAGCAGATGTAGCTAACAGGGGCAGCGCAGCCAGAGGGATATGGTCCTGACTGTTAGAGAGGCAACCCTCATCATAGCTGTATGGACTCAAACTATTGGGAGAAAACATGGACACATCAATGAACCAGAAGCATACAACCAGGTACTGCAAGATATCCAAATAAACGCAATAGTTACAGACAACTAGAAGCATTTCTGGCAATGTACATGCATCTCCATGTGGTAAAGATCCCTACTGAGGCTGATCAAGATCTTCTGCTGTTTTAGACTATAAAGGTGGAGTAAATGTACATTACCCCACAACTTGCAGTGAAAACATATTCTCAGAAGTCAGCAAAAGATGCAATGTCTTTGATGTGGAAATAGGTCAAATTGAAACGGCCAATATCTACAAACACCAGTGTTTTGACTGAAGCTAAGCTAGGGTGACTTCTGTCACACTTTCAAAGAGTAAAATTTTCAGGGGTCCTGAACCGTGGAGCATTTTGTACCGGGCCATACCGAAAATTAAAACTTTTTTTAAAAATACAATCTCAGTCTGTAGAATTCAAGTATGTTAGATACATCAACTTTGCCCGTATTCTGAATAAAAGTCATGGCAGAAAACCCTGAGATTGCCACAACAGCACTGAAAACCCTGTAGTCATTTCCAACAACATATCTGTGTGAAGCGGGGTTTTCTGTCGTCATAGCAACAGAAACAAAATGACAGAGTAGACTGAGCATAAGCAACACACTTCTGGTGTCATTGTCTCCCATTACGCCTGATGGGCCCATTCCAGTGCAGAGAAACCAGCTCAGTGCTCTCATTGATTTAGCATTATGGTGAGTTATATATTTTCATGTACTTTATATTTGTTTTGTACTTTATATTTTGTCTTATTTTGAAAGGAATGTGACCATAGCAACCAGAGAGCATTATGGGGCAGACAGGAGGATGTTGCTTGTATATATGAATAGGACATGTTAACTATGCTGTAGCACCTACCGTCTGTTTTAGAATTAATCATATGCTCTTAATTATAGTGTAGAAATGTGTTTCTCTTTCAGATAGTAATGTTGTAGCACTTATGTGCACTGTTGTAGCACCTGCACTGTTTCTATGACTAAGAAGATTGTATTGAACTCCCTGTAACTCGCACATCAATACTGTCATGTCTGAATTTGTGCTTGATTGTTCCTGTACCTGGAAGTCGCTTTGGACAAAAGTCAAATAAATAAATGTAAATGTAACTCTCAATGTTGTTGGCGCATTTCAGGAGGACGCTGCTAATAAAGTTACATAATCACACAGTGGATTCACATTTATTATTATATTTACAAAATACCACAGTTTTGTGTTGGTCGTATCATTTCATTATGTTGTTTTTATCCGTGACACCTTAAAGGCCGGTCCATGAAAATATTGTCTGCCATTAAACCGGTCCGTGGCCGCTGCTCTAAAGCAAAGTTAAAACAACTGATACAAAGGTGAATGAAAAACATACACAATAAAACTGATTGTTAGAACTAAAACAGAGCTTATGTACACACCTATACACAAATTCTTATTATAGAAATACTAGAGCCTTCAGTCCCTGTCCTCCCCCATGTCAGGTAGCACACAATGCACTACATTTTATTTTCCCGACGTATGCACCAGCATTATATACAAATATCAGATAGGACTAGGTATTGATGGAAAAAAAAACTTCAAGGACCTCTCTAAATTCCTAAAAATGTATATGTACTAATATATTAATACATTAAATAAGGTCAGGCAGAGAGCTCAGCTAACTCACTTTGACACGAGAGAGAAAGCCTCCACACACACGGCGGGGCATGGCACCAGGCGAATGGCGATGCGGCCCAGTGCCGCTGGGTAGTGCACACGCATCACTGTCTCAAATGCTGAGCTGATGGTGTTCACATCACCCTGTTTACTGCTCTGGTCCCCTCCTCCGGTGTCCAGGATGTTCCCACCATGCAGGACCAGGAGCAGTACATGGATCTTTGAGGCCTGCGAGCCTTGCTGGGTAGAGCCGTCCTGCAGCAAGGAAAATGACTTGTCTTCATAAAAGCACAGAGAAAATTTAGCTTAAAATACACCGGACTGATTCAGAACTCCCCACCATACAGAGCTGAAACACATTTTCAGGAAAATGTGGGTAAATGATTCACAGTCCCAGTTCAAAGTGATTTTTAATGCCTTTAATGTTCCTGTTTCAACTGATCAGCCCATTTGCAGTCCTTTAGTAAGCTAAATGTGATATATCACAATGGATACTAGATACTAAATTATGCAGTAGTGTGGTCACTTAGGTTTGGGATTGAATTTTTAGTTTCCGGAATGAAAAACCTTAGGCACATTAACAGCATGTTGTCAAAGCTAATGGGGTGAAGCAATGCTTCTTGATTATTTTCTGTTACCCTGCCGCCCCCTTAGGAAGAAGACAACATTTCGCGCCCCCCTCGACTATAAATATTATCATTTGTCTATAAAATTATAATTTCCTCAACTTTCAGGAGACTTTCGTTTGTCCATTTATCTCCGTCTATCTCAACCTTTCTTTTTTCACTGTTAAAATGTTTCATTTTTCTTGAGGGTTTGTTTACTGCACTTCATATCTTCTGCTCTGTGCTGTGTGTAAGCGATTGCTTGGCGCAAAAAACCTGCCACCAACTGTAGTGGATGTGCAATTACACTTAATTGTAGTACGACAAAAAAAGCATGTTCCCCAGAATCCAGCAGTTAGCAGTTATAAAAGGAGGATCACCCAACTCAACCAAAGGCGGCTATGCTAATTGTTAGTTCTGTCCATTATGTCCATTACTTCACTTCTGAACTCGAAGTGATGGCTGGCTGATACTTTACTGCAGATTGATCATTTTGACGATAGATGATATTAGACATCACACACTCTGAAGCCAAGACACATTTTCCCACTTTTCCACAATGCCCAACATACTGACTGTCAGCACAAGCTACATGAAACTACTGAACACCACCACATGACCTAATTATAAAACGCACATTTTTAAAAAGAGACAAAATTACACACCACATTACCTATTCAGAACCCAACAACTAAGAAGAAGGGAGGAAACAGCAAACGATCCACTGATTTAACAGCATGAAAAACCTCACATGGATAAAAGGTCTACTAAACAGTTTGCTAATGGAGAACTACATCTTATCGGGCCTCTATGGGATTGAACAGGGCTGTGCTGTTACTCACAGCTGGCCGTTTGGTCACCCGGCCCTTGCGCCTAGAGGAGCGGCGCTTTGATCTGGGTCTCTGAACACCAGGGAAAAAGAGCACTCAGAACATCCTGATGGCCCCTCACTCTAAGCTCTACCCTTTCCTTTCCCTACAAGTCCCTCAGAAAGCCTCAGTTTCATGAGAACTTGGCCTTAACCCTGCTCACAATGTGCAGCAGAGGAGGGCCTTCCTGGGACACAGATTTCTGTTTATCTGTCACAGAGGGCAGTAAGGCTAAGGCTTAGAAAGGAAGACACTGATCTTTCTGAACCTGGTCTTGAGCAATATGCTCTCAAAGATATACAGAGTGTTTTGTGTTGGTCTTAAAATGACATAAAATGAAGATATTCAACCATCTGTGCAATGTAGTAAATTACAGGCAGTAAGCATTAAAGTTACATGATAAATGAGTGTACAAAGTGAAGTTACAATAGACATTTTGCAGTGTTCATTCATTCAAGTTAAATACATGAAAAATGATAGATTTTTATATTTATACATACCTCATTAAGTCTCTCTGCATTGCCTGCCTCAGAAAACTCAACCCCAGATTCCTGGTACAAATCACCTAGGAGAATATGAATATAATGATGCCAATATTAGTTGGCCCTTACAGAAAACTTATAAGACAAAATCTAAAGCTTCATTATCATTTATTCCCACCATATAGAAGGTTCTTTTGACTTAATTCTCTAAACTATTACAAGTTGTATTAATGCAAAAATGTTGCACTTGTGACTGATAACTGTTTGCATATCATACATGGGTTTTCAAAAGAGCAAATTCTCCAAACCCGAGGCAAACTGGGACAGGAGTTGTTCTCCCATGTTTAAATACAGGTTTCAACGTAAAAAACAAAGTTTTTGTTCTTGTTTGTCAGGCAAACCGTAATAATGTAGTGCCTACTCTGTGGTTCGTCCACCTCAGCAGTCTCAATTTTGTCCATAAGGTCATTGGAGCTCCACTTGGTGATCTCCTTGGCAAAAATCTCCTCATTGTCAGACAGGTCCTCTGGAGAGATCAGAAATAAAAAAAATAATTGCACTCCATAAGAAATTTGCAAGATCTTCTCATCACCCAGCCAAGTAAGGGGCTATATCTTGTCTCTCAAATTTGAAGGATGTTACCATGGGCATCGAAAAATTCATCGTCTGTGCTGTCGTCCGAGTCGCGGGCGATGCTCTGCATGCGCCATTCGGAAATACTGTGGCGAGAAGGGCTGCCTGTTTCATCACAAAAAGGAAACAATTGCAGTTCTTTAGGAGGACATATGCATTATAACCATTTCAAATTAACTTATTACACCTGACCCAGCTCTTTAATATTTATTAGATGAGGTGGACCAGGAGTGTGAATGTGAATTAGTATGGATGACAATTATCATTTTTAAAATATTTTTCTTCAGGTCATAAATGACTAATTTTAACTCAAGCTCACACTATTTTCAAAATAAAAACAGAAATCTAGCAATATTTTGCACACCTACTAGTCAACATGCAATGCCTATGTACCAATGGCAACACAGCACCTACCACCTCTTTTTGAAGACCTGGAGGACCTAGAGGAGGTGGACCACTGCTTGGTCAGTTCTCCTCGAGTTTGTAATGTGTCTCCCAGGCTTCGGGCCAGACCCTCTGTCTCTATGGCCCCAATGGTCTCTTTGGCATCCTGCTCTTTGACTGGACTGGCAGCAGCACCGTTGCTTTCCCCACCCTCTTCATTGCAGCTGTACTGAGCCATCTTCTTGGCCAGGGCCAGCTGGGTTTCAAGCTCCAGCTGCCGGATGTCTTCCATGGTTAGACCGTACCATTCGTCCTGCCAGCACCAGGCCTGCCGGTGTGCACGGACCATCACTTTCCTAAGACCTGTCAGGAGCGTAGAGAAAGGGACAACGATAGAAATAATTCCAATATATTAGTCACGCAGACTTTTGGGTGATGTACTACACACAAAACAAAACAGAAAACAGAAAGCATCGTATTTATCAAAATAAAATGTGTATAGGATGTAAGGGTAAATTAAGCATTTCATCCTTCTGTCTGTTTGGTGGTGATACTTGTCTGTGATGCTGTTATTGTGGGAGTGGTTTAGCACCGAATGCAGCGATAAGTTTAAACAGAGCCGCTTAATATCCATCAATCTTCAGAAATGAGAGGTTTGTTTTTAAGCCATTTCATACATTTTAGGGAATAAATTCTGTTAAAACATGGAGGAAGAAAGTGAAAGCTACTACTGGAGACCCGCGTCTATTTGTTGTGACATTTCTTTAAACCCACCGTTTATTGTAAATGGGCGTCAATAAGAGATGGGCTATAATTAGAAGATATACGATACACTGGAACACACTGTATATGAAAAGGCATGTTCTAAAGTGATAATGAATCTCAAGGTATTTAAACTGCGCAACCGGCATTGTTAACAGAATTCTAAATGAATAAATATTGGCCTGGGACAGCAGATGAAGACACTGAATCAACAAGACACAATGAAAGTGTGGAAAATAAGGGATGGTGTTAAGGCTTCTCATCAATTATTGGCAAAGAAAGCCAATAAACAAGAAGATATTGTAATGGAAAAGATTAAGGAGCAGACAAAACAAGGGAAGGAAATTAATCCTGTCTTGATGCAAGCTGGGGTAGGCAGATGACTCTCTTTCTGCTCCATCTCCCTGATTTGTAGAGTAACAATACATCAATCTAGTTTTCATTAAGAGCAGGTTAATGATTAAGGCAACAGAACTAATAAACAGCTTTTTTCACTCCACACCTGCTGCCCACCCAGTTGTTCAGATTACCAGACTCATGTGAGCCAGAAACAGTGTGCGCACACGTGCAAGCATGCGCAGGGTTGCTTTCAAAACATTAGTTTGAACATATGCAGTACTGAATTTACGGCAGCCTATACGCACCCACATCGTGAATAAAACGCTCGATCTTGGACTGCATGCCCCAGTAGCGGAACTCCACTTTGCACAGCTTGTAGGCACACATGACCGGCATCATGCCAGAGTTGTGGTTGATCTGTTCAATCCAGTCGTCTGACAGGGGGCCACGCTGAGTCTTCGCAGACTTGTACAGCTTAGGGTCCTCCTCAGCAAGGTACTCATGAGGGGCGATGAAATCGTTCACAATATCAATAGGATCTATGAGAGGGAACAATTAGTCATTATAATGTGGCAGCCCATCAAATTTTGCATGTATTAATGTATCTGCCCATATAATTATTTTTATAAAATATAGTCACAAGTTATACCACCACCATTTCTTGTGTTTATTGAAATTCAAGCAGTTCAACTCATCCAGTGAAAAAATTGAAGTGGAATAAAGTACAGTGGAGGAAATAAATATTTGACCTCACTGATTTTGTAAGAAAAGAACAGTCTATCATTTTAATGGTGGGTTTATTTTAACAGTGAGAGATAGAATATCAAAAAGAAAATCCAGAAAATCACATTTTTATTAAATATACTGTATATATTGATTTGCATTTCATTAAGTGAAATAAGTATTTGATCCCCTAGCAAAACAAGACTCAGTACTTGGTGGCAAAACCCCTGTTGGCAGCACAGAGGTCAGATATTTCTTGTAGTTGATGACCAGGTTTGCACACAAAGCCAGAGGAATTGTGGTCCACTCCTCTTTGCAGATCAGCTCTAAATCATTAAGGTTTTAAGGCTGTCGTTTGGAAACTCAAAGCTTCATTTCTGGCCACAGGTTTACTATAAGATTAAGGTCCAGATACTGGCTAGGCCATGTCATGACCTTAAGCATGGGGGTAGATCTATGATATGGGGTTTGTGTTGCCAGTGAAACAGGAAACATTGGGAAGAATGGATTCCACTAAATACCAGCAAATTCTGAAAGTAGACATCACACCATCTGTAAAAAACAAGACAATGATCCAAAACAAACCTCGAAATCCTTCATGGACGACCTCAAGAGACTCAAACTAAAAGTTTGAGTGGCCATCACAGTTCCCTGATTTAAACATTGTTGAAAATTTGTGGGTATATCATGCTGTGCATGCAAGACGACCAAAAACATTACAGAACCAGAAGCCTTTTTCAAGGAAGAATGGGAGAAAATCCCAAGTACAAGAAGAATTAAAAGACCTTTAGCTGGCTATAAAAAGGAGCAGACCAGAGGAGATGTTACGAAGTACTGATTATGAAGGGTACCCAAACTTTTGCAGAGTACCACAGTAATGTTTTTATTTTTTAATATTTGTTCATTTTATTAAATAAAAAGTCACTATGCATCAATGTTTGCTGAAAATATTGTGAATTTTTTCATTTCCCATTTTCTTTTCTATTAAAACATGACCAAATATGTTATTTATCAAGGCGTGGCTAAACTATTGCAAGACTTTTGTATTTTCAATGGAAGGCAAATCAAATTCTATATATTTAATAATGTGATTTTTTTAATATTCTCTCTCTCACTATTAAAATAAAGCTACCATTAAAATGATAAACTCTTCATTTCTTTGTCAGTAGGCAAATTTACAAAATCATCGAGGGGTCAAATAATTATTTCCTCCACTATATGTTACACTGACACAGGAAACAATGTTAAGGTAACCAAACACAGAAAAAAAATATTGTACATTTATTTTTGAGGAAACAATGTAATTGGTTAACAACTTAGATTTCCTAGAGCAATGAAAGTATTAAAAGCAGTAGTTATGGAAACAATTACTAAAGGTGTCCCAACCCTTGTTCATTTTATACTGAATAAATAGTATTAAAGCACTGTTATTGTGACGTAATTATATAAAGAATTACAACAATTATTGCAATTATATTATGACAATAGTGCAGGAAAAAGTATATTTCCATCATAATGGCTACAAAAAGGCCATTAACAATGGAAGACACACAGAGCATTCTTCTAAAGAAAATGCAAATACAGCAAAAGTGTCAGTGAGTACATTCTTCTACGCCAGGGCTGCTCAACTGCAGTCCAACAATAAACCTAATCTAACACACCTGATCCAGATGATCATGGCTCTCAGGGGTGTCTGAGTAAACTTCAGGCTTCTTGTTTGAGAAGTCAAGCAGCAGTAAGAAAGTAAAGCTTAAAGTCATCAGAATTACAGAAAAAGTGAGAAGCTGCTACAAATGGTATATAAAAATATATTTAAAATGTCAGATAATTAGTGATTATTACTATACTGTGAATTTCATGGCTTTTTTTTGCTGTCCTTGAAGAAAAAAAGGTTTCTGCATAAATTATAATACTGCATAATTGTTCATATGTGAAAAAAGTCACAAAGTTCAGAGGAGTCTGATGTGAAATAGAGAAACGAAGTAAAACTTCCGCACACATCGAGCCGTTGTATGTACTATCCAAAACTACAATTTACTATACAAATAAGACATGAATATATTTGTGCTGAAAACATGGTGCAGACAAAACGTCAGACATCAGGCAACATATTCTTACCTATCTGGAATTCCATGTAATAGCTTTCTGTATGCTTCCCATATCTGTCCCATTCTTATCAATTCTTACCTAGAATGAGGAGTTTCACATCAAACCGCTCTAAATGACTTTTCTTAATAATTATGCAGAAAATTTGGAAAATCAAGAAAATGTTAATACTGTTTCACCGAGACAATTCAATCTAGCTCATTAATTATACCTCACTCATATAGAGGGACCAACGTTTATGGAAAAATATTCTGATTCAAATGTTACTCCATACACCTTCTATTTTCCCCTTTATCACTCCTATTTGCAAGAGAGTGATAATAGAGTGAATCAGAGGGTTGGCAGGCCGCCACTAGGTGTCCCCTCTACTCACTGAAAATGCAGCTTCAGCCTCAAATGTAGTTATGTAACAGCCACAGGGCGCTTCCCCCTGCAGAGACTACGTCTGCCTGCGTCGGAGACCAGACACCCCCCCACCCCGCCCCCCCCCCCGGTACCTGTCCCAGGGTGCATCTGGGCTTGTGCGTCGCGCAAGGAATGCATGCTTGGGGCTTTCTGACAGACCTGAAATGCTGTCGGCATCTTAAAGACTGGAGTGTGACGGAAGAGCAATCACTGTTCATTGCACAGCAGAGCACGAGGAAGACTTACACGTGCATATGCACACGCAGGATAAGGTTAGAAAATATGATGTATTCTGACAATTTTCCTCTCCCTTTTTACAAAATGCACAGCGATAATTTTGCATATATATAAAACTATTTTCAATGTCTACATAAAACCAGTACTACAGGCTCAATTTCACAGCCACCTTACAAAATAATCAGCCATAACATTAATACCACTGACAGCAAAAGTAGCTTTTGTGTAGTTATTTAATTACAATGGCACCAGTTATGAAGGTGGAATATATTAGGCATCAAGTGAACAGTCAGTTCTTGAAGTTGATGTGCTGAAAGAATGAAAAATGGTAAGGATCTGAGTTACTTTGACACGGGCCTTATTGTGACCGCTAAATACTGCATCTGTGACAGGGTCATGGGCAATAAAGGCTCACTGATGCTTGGGTGGAGTGAGCGATAGCCATTCTGTTCCGATCCCACACAAGAGCTACTGTTAATGCTGGGTCTGATAGAAAGGGGTCAGAACACACAATGCACCACAATCAGAGCTTTGTCATTAGCATGACAGGGACTGGTGTTAATGTTATGGCTGATCAGTGTCTGATGATCAGCAATCTTATGCTTGATTGTTCCTGGAAGTCGCTTTGGACAAAAGCGTCAGCCAAATGAATAAATGTAAATGTAAATGTATGTCTGTAAAAAAATAAAGTCAGCTCATAGGGTGGAACATGCCAAAATTATGAGCAGTATTGTTTATTCTGTTACTAATTAGTACAGCTTTGTTGTTTGTAAGTTATTCATTATGAATAATCTGCAGTTGGAGGTAGCATTAGCATGCTAGTAGGGATGCTTTTTTATTTTGTTGTTTTGCTGTATTCCATGTACCAAGTGGTTGTGTTTTTAAAAGTTGTACCAACCCTGTATTGTAGAACATATTGGGCATAAAAACAGTGATTATTAATCACTATTTTCTGTTGCTCCAACTGTCTGAATAAAGTGGTGCAGGACAGCCAATGAAACAACCAATTATTATTTTTACTGTCATTATCATTCTTAAATTACATTTATTCAGATCAGTTTCTGTCATCTCATTCAGTGATTTGGTCATAAATTTAGCCATGAAAGTTCTCAGAACTGAGCAACATAACAAGGAAGGTACATTACTACATACACAGACCCCAAAAAGCAAAATAAGGTACATCCATACCAATATCTCGCTGCCGTTTCTCTGCTGAGGACATACTGAAGACGTCATTCTGGGTCCCTGTGTCAGGCTTATAATATGTCTCTATGTCAATGGAGAACTTTTCCACAAAAGGACATGTGTAGCTGAAGGAGAAGGAAAGGGAAAGTTAGCACCTTGCTTACATTTCATCATCCACATTAACACACACGACGGACATTAGCAAAAATTCTGCAAACTAGACAAGATTTACTTTTGTACTGAGACAGGAGCGTTCCACAACAGACTCTAAGATTTTTGTTTATCTGGTATGCACTCAAAAAGCCTTGGTGTAGCCTTGTATGTCTGTTTTTTCTCAACTGACTCTGAGGTGACCTGGCCAATAATGTATCCTACATTAACTCCACAGCAATAAAAAAAAACATTTAGCAATAGAAAAGTACCCTGGCCAATTTTAGAGTCAATGAAGACCAGCGAAAAGCCAGACTAGAATATAAAAATCCTTTGTCATTTATACGTCTGTCCTACCGTGTGCGTGTGTATGGGTAGGCGTTCCAAGACTCCTCTTCCACCCGCAGAGCCGCTTTGGGCAGGATGGAGCGAAACCAGCTGGGGATGTGCTGGCCAATGTGATAGACTTTGTGTGTGTACTGGCCAGAACCACCAGGCCCATCCGTGTAGGGCCGGTTCTCAAGGATTTCCACGCCACTGCCTTCGCCCTCGCTTTCCTCACGGCTCTTTTTCTGCAATTAATAAAGGATAGAGTTCAAAACAGACGTTCAGAAGATCTGATTTACATGATTTATCCCAAAGCACAGTTAATTTATTTCATTTGTTTCTATTCATTTATATACAAACATACAGTTTTGGCTTGTAACATTGCTTTCCTCTATGCTTGCTGCAACCTTGTCTGATCTGTAGTTTATGGGCTTGCCAAACGTACTAGAAGAGATGACAAATATGTGGATCCACTTGACTACGAGATCAGTCAAAGTCAGGAAAAGTTTATATGAAAAAGTTTTACTGAAATTCTTGAACAGTGATAGAGCCTTACAGGAACTAGCCTAAAAAACACAGTGCAAGAGTGGACGAGATTTATAAAAAAAACTATTTTTATTAATGATTTTTTTTTTAACATTCTCAGGTATATGGCTCACCATTAAAAAAAAAAAAGATTAAAAAGAGGGAAAAATTTTTGCCTTTGTCGTTGTAATTTTTGTGGTTGGGTGAACTGTGCCTCAAAGATGCAAAGCGGATACAGAACTTTAGTTTCTCACACAGTACTTATATGTATTTCTTTCATCATTTGCAACCAGAACTGGACAAAACAGACTCTGCTGTGGTTGGATGCATCAGGAACGGTGATGAGCTGGAATACCGGAGAGAGGTGGACAGTTTTGTTGAATGATCTGAGCTTAATCAGCTGCAGCTCAACAAAACTAAAGAAGATCTCAATCTCCAGTCACCCCCATATCCATCAGAGGGGTGGAGGTGGAGATCGTACAGGATTACAAGTACCTAGAAAACTGGACTGGTCACAGAACGCACTGGCCACATACAGGAAGGGTCAGAGCAGACTGCACTTCCTGCGCAGACTGAGGTCCTTCATGGTCTGTAACATGTTACAAATGTTCTATCACTCTGTTGTGGCCAGTGCTTCTTCTATGCTGCTGTGTGCTGGGGGAGCAGTTTGAAAGCAGCCGATAGGAACAGGCTGAACAAACTGATCAGGAAGAGCGGCTCCGTCGTAGGAACTGAACTGGACAATCTGGAGACTGTGGCGGATCAGAGGAGCTGAGTAAACTACAGTCTATTAATGAAGATGCTGATCACCCACTGCACAGTGTTGTGTTGGGGCAGAGAAGCATCTTCGGTAATGTATATATATACATATAAAATATATGAAGTGGTGTAATATATATATATACACACAAGAAGTGGTGTATGTGTGTGTAATTATATATACACACACACACACACACACACACACACATACATACATACATACATACATACATACATACATATGTACCTAACTATCTACCTACACACATACAACACACACAGCGGTGTGAAAACTACAAAACTTCCTATTAAAAAAAGTAGCCATTTTAGCCAGCATTACCTTTATCTGTAATTTCGATCAGCACACACATGAGCTTTGGCCACCCATGACCCTGTTACGGTTCACATGTTCTGTTTCCTACAACCACTTTTTGTATGTACTAACCACTGCTTACCAGAAAAAACTCTTAATAAGTGTCATTGTAGTGAAATGGTCAATGTTTTTAAATACCTGTCGGAGGACTTAATTCTTCTTTGTAAGATTGTGCTCTATAATACTGATCTTAATTCAGCCTGCAAAAATCAAGACCTGTTTGTGGTCTAACTAACTTAACACAGTTCGAGCATGCCAATACAATAGGGAAATTGTGCACACAGTCCTGTTGCCGTACAGCTGCAGAGACGACCCCAGCCTTCCACACATCATGGATGTTGCCACAGGCCCTTGTAATTGCTTTTCATGTACCGATCCAACAGAGCAGAGGGTTCTGGTCATTTGCTGTGGCTCGGTGATGCTGCAGCGATCAATCGCCTCTGTGCTTCGATCACCACGCCCCCTCTCACCTCCTCCAGAGCCGCTGGCAGTGAAATGACAGGCTGAGCTGAGCACATATGCTTGGCAGGCCTTCGCCATCTGCTCTGCCTGAATAGAAGCCCACTATGGCAAAGAGAATGCCAGCGGCCTTCTGGTTTAAAATGACTGTACAACCTGGCATCCAAAAACACCAATACACCAAACAATACTACAGTTCCAAGCAAAGAATTAAGTGAAAGTGTTTACAAATGGAGGTTTGATTCATATATTGTGCAAAAATGTGATTACATTGGTGACAAATTCCAACTATACACTGTCTCTTACCATCCTCAATAGTTATGAAGACTAGGTATGGGATACTTCTGGGATGATAAAGAAGATTTAGGGCATGAGATTAAAATTTTAAATACCCATGGTATGTTTTTTATCATCCCAGGGATAGCGTGATGGGCACAAAAACAGAAAAATTAAACATAAGCCTAAAACTAATTCTCATAAATACAACAACAAAACATTTTACACAAAAAAAGCTAACTGTGCAGGTTATTTCTATCGCTCATAAATAGCCTTCCATACTGGCTGTGCATAGAAAGTAGCTTGAGTATACGCTTTGAGTCATATATGCAACTTGAACTATAAGAACAAATTATTTTCGCTTTGCTGTGGTGCAGACAATTATATATTATTGTAACAGTGTCTTCATTTATTCTATTGTGTTCTTTATTTGCTCTGTTTTTCATCACTTTGCTGGACAAATCAGACACAATACTAACCTGTTGCGCAAAATGAGGAAGTACAAATCAGGAACCCATACAACAGGTGGGGCAATCAACAAAGAGTGAACATTTTATTTAGAGGCCAAACACAGAGATATATAGAACCGAGAATGTGTGAGAATGTAGAAACAAATAAGTGTGTGTTTTTTATTAAGATATAAGCCTGGGATAATATGATCCACCTTTAGGTATAATGCACTAAAATGAATACAGAGGCCAAATCTGAACAGAAGCACTTTGATGAAAATCTGGTCACAATGATAATTATTTTTCATGGTGATTGATTTCACAAAACCTCCAAGTTCACAATGTTCTGTTTACATATTTGTGGGACTGTGTTGAAGCCAAGACTAGGGACTGTTTCCTGCATTGATTTTTCTTCTCTGGAGTTTTCCAACAATTATAATCCATAATACTGGGCAAGGTATGTTTTTTTTCTCAAGATCAAAAATTTGAGTGATATTTTCTTGAAACAAGCTGAGGTCTTATCAACCACAGAATGAAATTACATAAAACATGGACGTGATATTTCTGGATTCTTTTGTATAGGCTCTTTTCCCCTAAGCCTTTCCTGCTGCTCCTGCTGCTAAGATTCAACATGATCAACCCTCTTAAGCGAGATTTCAACATGTATTTCCAAATAAGTGTGTGACTGCTCTGGTGAACTATCTGGCATCCTTATTCTCAAAAATGAAGCATGCTACAACAATGATGAAGCCGTAGGAATTTTATTTAGATTGTATCTGCAAGACAGATATTGCTGCTTTAGATTAGAAAGCCCATTTTAACAAAGCGAATACTGGTTCTAGTATTCAGACTACATTAACCAGCACAGAGCCGGAGTGTGAAAAATGGGTGGCATAATCGTGAAGGCAACACCTGTATAGCGTTAACCCCATCTTTACACAGTTCAGTATTTCTGACTTTAACATCGATTAAACTCATCCACCCTTTACACATGGGATTCAGGTGCACAAGCAAGAGGGGAAAAATAACACAGGACTCAAGTCTGACAGTCTTGTACAATAATTGTACAGGTTGCTATTGTACAGGTTGCCATCCATTGCTTTGGCGTTTTACTGGCTCTGTTCTACCTCCTATTGAAATGAATTTGTTTTCACAGATGCACTGTGCAAACAGAAGACGGGTGATGACAGGATGGACAGGTTGCCCCATTCAGAGGGCAGATGGCTACGCTGATTACATCAGCAATGACTTCGCATTAGCAAGATAATAGCATGCAGATTAAAAGCAGGCGACACTTACTTTAAAGCCTCCCATATAAGATGGAGTTTGTGCTAGAGTGTCGACGGCTACTGTAACAACCTTATCATCCCCAAGAGGTTTTATGAAATCTGAGATGCAGCAGAATTAAATGTCAACACAGATATGTTGCTCAACACAAAAGCCTCTTTTTCTGAACAGTTCCTGGAATAGACCCTGGGTGATGTTCTGTTTATCATTTAGAGATGTGTTTGGGTTACAAATATTGGGGAAAGTGCAGTGGGAAGCAAAAGAACTAAATGTGTAAAAAGTAGCAGATTCCACTAGGATAATTAAAATGTGCCCAGCGTTTTGTCTTCCACAGAAGGAAGACAATATTTATCAGCACAAACAGATTAAAGCATTTTGACTAGACATGATCATGAGTTTTTTAATATATGGATAAAGAGATGGTGATCTGAAGCTTAGATCTGATAAGCTTCTACCATTTGGAAGTTTGTAGTTGTAGAGTTAAACAGAAGCTATTATGGGTCAGAAAAAACATTCAAGAAATCTGTCAAACCGTAGAATTACCTAAATCAACTGTCTGGAATATCATTAAGAAAGAATACATTGCTAATATCTGCAGAGGACTTCATAAACAGATTATACAATGGCTACACTGCAAACTAGGGTTGGGACACAATATCGATATTGCGATATATAGTCGTCCTTGCTCACGCGATACGATAATCGATACGCTGGCGGCAATTTTGATATTTAAATTTGTCGCCATGTTGACTCACCGGAGTTGCTACCTCTCCTCTCCTCTGGGTGGCGCTGCTCGACTTGATTGACTGATTGATTGATTTACTTGAAGAGCAGAAGAAGATGCTTGTTTTGCTCTAAACTTTGAAACTGCAACAGTTGGAAGCAAAAAAGCTCGACTGAGACCCCAGTCTGAGTTTGGCTTTTAGAACATTGATGGAACAGAGTGGAATATTTTGCGACGGCTGCGTCTCACAACCAGCGAGTCATTCAGCGTGAGTACACACACACACACACACACACACACACACACACCTGGAGAGCTTCTTTACAAAGGAGGAAAGTCTCAGTAGTAGTAGTAGCGTTTGCTGAACTTTCCTCAACAATAATTGAGAACTGAGACTGAAGCGTATTGCTACATAATGTGTCCGGTATATACAGGGTTAAGCGGAACGCGCATTAGTTTTAACCGTGTCTATGTTGGACAAATTATGGAGCAATACGCTGCTCTCAGTTCTATGACTAAGAGAAATGTGTCGAACCCCTGGTAATTCTCACATCAGTGTTGTCATGTCTGAATTTATGCTTGATTGTTCCTGTATCTGGAAGATGCTTTGGACAAAACGTCAGAAACATGAATAAATGTAAATGTTGTTAGCACAATGCTAACGCTACTTGCCAAGTGACAGAGTGGAAGAGAAATAAAGATCTGAAGCTGAAGCTGAAGTAGCGGTTTCTCTGACTTTCCAATCGTGGTCGCAAAGCAAATATTGGAAAGTTAACAATATCATTGCTGTTACTTATGTAAGTTAATAACGCAT
>JBBIGC010000036.1:11706718-11719496 GCA_037576955.1 Lepidarchus adonis
CCCCCCCCCCCCCCCCCCCCCCCTCTCCCCCCCCCCCCCCCCCTCCCCCCCCCCCCCCCCCCCCCCTCCCCCCCCCCCCCCCCCCCCCCCAACATTAAACTTCATCAACAAAACAAGCTTGAAGTTTGTACTACTGTGCAACACCATGAAATGGTGACTCGAGGCAGACAAAATTTCATAGTACTGTTCACTAAACATGAGCAACCGAGCAAACATCAACACCAAGGCCAGATCCAATACGGAACTGTGGCTGGAATTAGAAAAACATTGTCCCGATGAAGACATTGCTTGGTTAGACACTGATGATAATTACCGTATACATTCTAATAATAGCTCGTCTAATATTGATGCCTGTTTCCAATAAACGCTGGGTCTGAAAAGATGTTGCGACAAATCGAGGTCCCCAATAGTGACCCCCCTCCCCCGCCCCAACTTTCACATGCATGCATCTCCGAGCTTTCACTTTCTACCTCCGTGTTTTAACAGAATTTATTTCCTAAAATGTATGAAACGGCTTAAAACAAACCTCTGATTTCTGAAGACAGTTACATGAGTGTAACGCGTAATTTCTCATTTCTGTTGTGATATCTGAGGATTATTGACGGATATTAAGCGGCTCTGTTTAAACTTATCGCTGCCGTCTGTACTAAACCTCTCCCACAATAACAGCAGCATCACAGACAAGTATCACCACCGAACAGACAGAGGGATGATTTTAGTCGTGATGTTTTATCTTCTGTCAAAATAAATGCAAAGAAGCTGCATTAAATTTTGTGGCTGTAAATACCATCACCATTCCATCTGTGAGGAGAATAATAGCCTCCGACAAACGCTTGAATTCACAGGTCAAATACTGGTACAGACAATTACAAAAAGACCCCAAATCGCACAATATCAGCAAAACTAGAGGGTGAAGGTAGTATTTGAGTCCTTCTGGTCATGTGAAGTGCCACTGCATCTTTTAGCACTCACAAAGGAACAGCTCCATAAGCTTGGGAAGAAAAGTAACTGCCAATTTTGTTACATCAGCCAACACATGTCCATCTTGGTTAGCATCACAGTGAGGGCTCGGGGGAGAGAGAAGACCATTCTACCGATCCTGAAAGAGGATTATGCGCTCTTAGGCTCCCAGCCATGGACGCCTGTGGCTAGTCCACAAACTCTAACTAAACAAACACAATAATTTAGTGGACGTTAAAATGTTACAAGCCGTGTCTGCAGAATATAGGATTGCAAATTATTAAGTGACATTAGAAATCGACCCAAATGACAACCACAAGGCAGTTACATTACATCACCTTAGCTACAGAGTAAGGCTCACATCATGTACTTCTGTATTTTGATCATGATGTCACTTATCAAGAAAATTGTGCAATCAGTAATCATTTATCTAATTGTACATCATCACTCAAGCTAAATATTAGAACAGAACCAACTTAAACACAAAAGAAAAAAACATTTCAAACTAGGAAAAGACTGCTTCACACGCTGCCATGTTATAAAACTTATCAACATGCAAATCATTATCCAACATAATAGCAAGCTGCATTCTGACTACAGTGATTTGCGTGTACAAACATTTAGATGATCTATTATCACCTCGTCATTCCAGGAAAACCAGCACAGACTTCTCTACTGTCTACATTTGGCTGCTGAAATAACAGTAAATCACGTTAACAGATGCTCGGATTTGTCCTCTGTTGCCCCCTGAAGAGTTTTAACCGCAATAGTTACATAAGAATGGCAGCCCAGTGCATTTGCAGTGCTGTGGTTGTGCCTTGCTTGCATTTGAGTACAATATGTCTTTGGGATTTTAAATGTACATAATAAAAAATTAAAGTTTTCAGAGTAACAGTGAAATAAGTTCAGTATTATACAATTAATGTATTAAGTCCAGTATTGAAGGAGTGTCGAGCTTTGCCTGTGGGATTTTCACCATGGAGAACAAGTGCAGAAACCTTCCTCAGGCTGCTTCACTGTGCAGTGCTGTCTTGTCTGTCCTACAGCTGGGTTGACATGATGCTAATTAACCTCTTAGACCAACTGAGAGTGAGCTGAGCCTGTGAGTGGGCTGGTGGAGACTTTCAGCCTCTTTCTGAGAGGTCCAGCCCACTTATGTCACTGCAGTCACGACCTCCTCACTAGACTTCCTCAGCCCTGGGAAGGAGCAGGAGAGGGTTGGCCTGCTAACTCATGGAACCTCACAAGCTGTAGGCTAGAGATCGACATTCAAATAAGACATTATTTTGTGTCATTTATTGTGTGTGGGCAACATTAAAGAAGATATGTGTACTGGTTGTGTATAAATCTGGCATCTTTTTGGCTTTAAGAAAAAAAAAAGAAAAAAAAACTGTCCAAGATAATACATAATTGATTCAATGTTTTTAAATCACAAACTACAAACACCAAGGATATTATCACACCCAGGTCATTAAGTTTTGTTGCTAACAAAAGGTTTCTCTCTCATCTTGGCTAAAACGCACCAAATTACGCAAATAGTGCTTACTCAGAAATTTGGCAGGTATACAAGCCCCCTGTAATTGTTAAATTAACTTTCATGTACTGCGACCAAATCTATCCCACAAATTTATTCTTGATTTGAATCATTCTACCTGTACTCTGTGTTCAATTAGAAATGTTAAATACCGTAGATCTTTCAATAGTAGCCCCAGTGTTTATTCAAACATTTATTGGGACGTCCCGGCGTTTAATAGAGACAGGTGTTTGTTGGAGACGGGATATTATTCTCCTCACAGACAGAATAGTGATGCTATTTACAGACACAAAATGTCATTCAGCTTCTCATTTATTCTGACAGAAGATAAAACATCATGGCTAAAATCATTGGATTGGAGACCAGCATCTATTTGTAGCGACATCTATACATCTTTTTTGGAAATGAGTGTCAATAAGAGACGGGCTATTATTAGAAAATATGCAGTATGAGAAAATCACAATCAAAGCAGTGAAAATAAATTTTTCTTGATGTCTGTTTCATCATGATTAGTTTGTCACTTTTAGAACAGAAAATCAGGCTGCTGAGGCCTGGCCAAAATACATCAAACCAGTATTTCCCAAAGTGTGGGCCACGGACCGTTGAGCGGTGAGCTATGAACACTGAAGATGGGCCATGAGCCATCATTTGCTCCACTTTAAATTTCTAAAAGGTACCATAAAATATTCCTGATTAATTTTTTTTTTTTTTTAGAAATAAGAACAAATAAAACAAAGCTATGGGAGTTAAATTAGATGTTAATGTCGATTTATCTGACATTTTTTTGGAGCTTATATCTCAACCTCGATTGGGAGCTGTGATAGACTGAACAACTGAAATTGTGTTTTTACAGATTCATGTGTAACTGTAATGTGATATTTGCACTGCATTACCATAGGCCAGTGTTCTCACATAATTGTTCCATTTATGGAATCAATATAATGCAGGGAAACATTACTTTTTAGTCTTGTGTGGTGATCAGAGTTGTGATTAATGGTTCTTGTGTGTGGCAGAACATTTTCAGAATTCAAACTGGGCCAGGGTGTTCTTAAGTTTGGGAATAAACTTTCAATGACAAACTTGACAAGATGCAGTGGTCTTCACCCTTCCTCCACCCTTCACCTTTTCCTCCCAGTTTAAGAACAGGCCACATTCTTCTACCTACTGTATATGACAAGTTAAAAGAGACAGCAAGATATTTCAAGTACAGATCTGTCAGGTTATGCTAGCTTAATACTTCTCTGCAGAGAGAAGAACGAAAAAGTATTTTAAAGCAAACGCCGTCATGCCCTTTGGGATGGCCACAATCAACTCCATTTCACTCCTTTGGATTCTTGCTTGAAACAAGAACCAATTATTGCTGGAACCAAGACTTTATTAATTGCAGCGCAGGCCTCAAATCAGCATAAAATAGACAAATTTCCATTAAGGAATCCCTCTGTTTACATATGCAGATCACAATATTGGTGTCGTAAGCTCCTGTATTGATTGCTGGTGACAGCTGATAGCTATCAGCACTTTTTATCTTTGTTGGTCTCAGCATGAGCTTATTGGCAGAAGGAGGGTTTGGGACTGCATTCCCAGCATGGGCTGAGCTCCATTACAGGAGCCCAAATGAACATCAGTGACATTTGCTTTATCGTGACTGAGAAATAGCAAGAGACCTCTAATCTCAAAGGGAAAAAACAATGGCAATGTAACACCATGCAAAAAAACAACACTAGCGTTCACTATTCTTGCTGGAACCAAAATCTCATCAGTCTCAGAATGAAAGCGGAATCCATTACACATTTAAAAGCCATTTCAGTTCCATATATATCAATTATACATTATAATTCAACATACAGAGCAGGTGGTAAAACTAATGCAATATTATTCAATACATCAACACTAGTATGAACTTAAATGTGCATTGCAACTAAACTAGCATGGCTGACTGTATAGCACAAGCCCCATTATCCAAAAAGCCAACATTAGCCTTCATGGTTTAGCCATGGTTAATACTGCATGGTATGATGCTGACTACATTTAAATGATCATTTAAAATGGATAGTTTTTTAACACATCACACAGTTCAAACTCAAGCAGCTAAAAGATCAGAAAGGTGCACTGACCTGGATCATGTAGAGCTGGGCAATGCGGTACTCCTCCACGCTCATGGGCATGGGGATGCGGTACTCTTTGATCAGCATGTTGGATGTGGAGTGATGCAAACGTACCGCTGGGTCAGGTGAGGCCCTAGCTCAGGGGCGTCAAAGAACAGGAACTGCGTTCATCCCTTAGACCTGAGCAAAAAAGAGAGAAGAAAAGAACACACCGCTATCAGTTTTTCCCCCATCTCTAGAAAATGTGCCAGAGGCCTGTGCACTTGGCATCAGGAGAGTGTGTTGACAGCACACAGAGGAGGCTGATGAGAGACATCACACATGAGGACCACACAATGATGGTAATGAATAGATGCTACAAACTGAAACATTAAATGAGCCCTCATGCAGAGTCCAACAGCAATGTAAGGCCATTAAAAGACTTTCTGAATGATCAGACATGTTGCTTTTAAGTGACTTTCCTTTGAACCAAACACAAAGATACCACAGCAAGCACATCCTACTGTCTAACAGTCCACGTCTTAGAAGTCTTGTTACTGGGGATGCTGGAGCCAATCCCAACGGACTATGGGCACAAGGCATGGTTCACTCTGGACAGGAGGCCACAGGGCAACACAGACAACCATTTACATACACACACATTCTAATGAGCAGTCCAATCTAAATTGCAAGCCTATGGAAAGTTGTAAAAATCCACACGAGAATGAGAAGAGAATTTCCACCCAGAAAGGACGACCCGAGGATGTAATTAGCATTACATAAAAGAAATAAGTATTTTTTTATTCAGTGCTGGCAAAAGTAAACCATTTAAGATGGAACGAGAGGAAAACCCAGACTAGAAGCTTGTCAATAAAATTACAATAAACTGATTTTGTTGGAATTATTATTGATAAATTTACACTTAAGGCATTTAGCAGACACTCATATAGAGCGAGTTCACTCCAAGTATGAACAAGCTGGAGACAGTAGGGCTGTGCTCAAAAAATTCATAAAATATTGTGACCTACTCGTAGACAATAAAGGCATCCACACAGAAACTGCTGTACTGATGCTGGCAGTTTAAGAGCTTTTAATTGGCAAGTTGTTCAAAGGTGTAACTGCATTTTGAAACCCCTATGGTGAAGCCTACAATACAGCTGTATGATGCCAGTGAACAAGTAACATAACCTCAATGTTAAAAACATCAAACCGACCTGGAACTTGTGTAAAATATGGCGTGTGGCGTTGAGTGAGCATATGATTACAGTTCGTCATGCTAACCACACAACCAGCTAACAACACGACTAACAACGTGCTGATTGTCTTTCTGGTTCTTGTATAAATGTATTTCCAGCCTCTGTAGAGAATTAGCTGAAGGAAAAATGAACAGGTACCAAAAACATAGTAAAGCTAAAGCATGAAAAAGAAGGTGGCGTTTACATTTTCGCCTATTTGTGCCGTTTTTCAGGACAGCAGAGTGGTGAAGCCTCACAGATGAACAGTGGATACAGGACTTTAGTTTTATAACATGGTACTGTTATTTACCTTAATGTTTGCAATCAGAAATGGAGAAAATGCAAACAACTACCTACTTGTAGGCATTATTAAAATGTATCGCTGCCTTGGTATCGTGATATGTATTGTATCATAAGGTTCTTGGCAATACCCAGCCCTAGTCAACAATATACTTGACTTAAGACCATCCAGAAGCAAGAATCATTACTGACACAAACACAACATTACAAAATACCTGATACAGAACAATACACAATAAACAAACACTGCATTACTGCAATAAAAGACATTTTAATATGTCCAAGATACATACTGACGTACTAAGATACTAGGGCAGCACAGTCAAGATACATTTACATTATCTGTGTGGAACAACAATGCTGTAATTAGACCGGTGAGAATATTGTCTTTCAAGCCACAAACACAGCCCTCAGAATCGTTGATTTGAAATCAGGCAATGTATAATATATCTGCTACTTTGCACTGAACTGAGATTTCTGTTTAATTACAGAAAAATAATCATCTTTAGACAATAATGATATTTTCATTTTGCTCAACCTTAGGTGTGTACATCAATGATCAAAATTAGCAACACATAAATCACAATGGGTGTCTCGGTATGTTGAGTTTAAGCCTCTATGCAGGGAAGCTGTCCACCTGTTGATGGCACTAGTGTCCTCCCAGCAGGACAACACTTCAGCAGATCTTTAGTGCCATCACATGACACAGGAGTGATTAGTGTAAGACGGATAATCCACCGGCATGTCTTTTTTAGGAAATGACTGGGTGCTAGTGTCAACCATAAAAAGGATAAATGCCTTTAAAAGCAAATATTAAGCGCATGCTAACAGACGTTTAGCAGTAAGAGATATTCAAGTGTGTTCACCATATACTTAATACCTAGCAAAGGAGCAATGTTAGATACATACACCACAGACATGTACACCTGTTGGAATACCACCATCAGGTCATTTTTACTCCATACAGTAAAAATAAATAAATTGAAAATGCTGGACAACCCATTTTCAGAAATGCTTTTTCTTATTTTCCGTCAATTTGATGCTGTGGTTCCCTGATGTTTCCTTTCCACAGAGAAAGTAGCAATGTGTGATGCATGATCTGCTTTTATAATATCACACCATGTCTCAAAGGCATTTTTAATCTTAAATGCAGTGTCTCATAATGATAATCTTTTACACAAAAAGTTCTCTTTAGGTTTCATCTGTCTATAAAAGATTTTTCTAGTAGGCTTCCAGTTTGTCCATATGAGCTCTAATATTATAAGTATTGATATGCTCATTATAGTTATTACTTTTACAATTCTTATTACTGCTCCTCTTATTGTACAGGGGACTCATGGAAAGACAACTGGCCGAGAGCATGTTCTTGGTTGTTTCCGGTAGTTCGTACGGAACGATAGCGAGCCAAGGAAAGACAACTGGTGAGCAAGCCTGGTCTGAACCCAAATATGAGCAAACAGAGTGCCCACTGCTGAAAATGCCCACAATGGGCACAGGAGCATCTAGCAGTCACACAGCAGTGAAAATAAGTGGTCAGGCACTTTTTTCCCTTTAATATCCAGATACCTGTGCATCACCAATGGGGAAGAGATGTTCCAAGATGTATTTTGGGAAGAAAGCAGTGTAATACCATGGGGAACATTCTTTTGGGAAACTTTGGGCCTTGGTGTTCATGTAGATCTTACTTTGCACTGGAATTCCCTAACGTCAGTGACCTCTTTCAGCAGGATAATGTGTCCTGCCACACCTTAAACACTGTTCAGGAAAATGAAGAGTTTAGGTGTTACCTTGGCCTCCAATTTCCAAAGATCGTAAACCTTTGATCCATAGAGGCCTCATCTTGAAGGGTCAGCTGATGTCCTACAGAAACCCCTTAGATCTTGAACAGGTCATACTGTTTTGACAGCACAATACTAAATTGGTGATTTTAATATGCACATTTATGATCAGATTCCAATACATTTGATCAATAAACTACCCAAAAGTATAAGCAACAATGGTATTGTAATGAACCATGTCACAGCATCATCACTGTGGTTTTTCATGGCATATTGTGGAACTTGGCAGTACTACAACACTGGCCAACTGCATTGGTCATTAGAAAGATAATATAGAAATAGTTAATTTTGCTCTGGTAATTTGATTTAGTGCAGTGTGTAAAACAGGCCATTATCCTAATGGTAAACAAAATCAAATCTCTTACCTGTCCCAAACATTGTGTCTGTTTGCCTAGTTTAGATCTACTGAAATATGCATTAATAAAAGGTCAGTGACTGCAAGGAGGATGTGAAACAAAATCATTAAAAAAGTCACAATAATGGTCATGTGCAGGTGAGTCACTGCTGCCAGCCTTGGTTCGGTCCTTTAACTAGGTCACAGAACTGGTAGAAGCATGGTAGTAGAGCTTTCCGTCCCAGTGTTATCTTTTCCTGCTTGATAAAACCCCAGTCAAACCTAATGTGCTTGTGAGGGTTTGACCCACATGGTAGACCTTCACACGCCCGGTGATAGATTATGTAGCATAAAAACAGACAGTTTACTGCGTCACGTGAAAATGTGACTATTCATAAACAAGAACTGGGAATGGGTTTAGCACCAGCTTCTGATCCACTAAACCTCCTAAATCTGTGTAACAGGGTACAGCTGCCATGTAGTATCCGCCAACCCAGACAGCCGAATCCTCACCAAAACATGCAACTAGAGTTCGGATGTCTGTGCAACACGGTATTTAGCTAAATCATTAAAGTCCTCTCAGAGGGAGCAACCATTTGTACGTTAGGCTGTTTGCTGAGCTTCTGAAATATAAAGTGCTATACGTCAAAAGTACAAATAACACTGCAATTAGGGCTGGTCGATATGGCAAAAATATAAATTTTTGATACACAATATGCCATGATAGAATAAGAATTCATATTCTTGACATATTTAACGTTTAATGGTTAAACATTGGCACATTGCTTCACCCAACAGGTAAAATAAACTTATTTGAGATGCTATGAAAACAACAAGCTTGGGTTATGGAAACCACACCCCAAAACTGCTCATGTTAAACACGTCAGTCACTGACATATATGGAATTTAGTTTGGCTTGAGAATGTAAGCAGTGTTGTCAATCCCTCACACTCTTGTTGGTGATTATTTAAGAAAGTTTGTTCAGCTAGCTCCAAAAGGCTGTCTAATGGTAGCTAAAACATTAGATTAAATCTACTAAAGACAATAAATCGCTAGGACGTAGGAATGTAACAAATAAATGTAGCATTCAACATTGCCTTTTAATAGCATTAAGTGAAAACAGACTTATCATACTTTATCAAATTTTACATATTTTTTACCCTTTATTTTTGTCGTACCAAAGAATATCAAAAAGAGACATCACTGTATTGTATCAAAACAAAGTCTGAATTTTGGGAATCAAAGAGAGTAATAATTCAGATTCTGATGAAGCTGTTATTATGCTTTTTGTTGGGTATAAGTGTATACATTTCTGTGTTCTGTGTTTGTATGTTACACCACTTTCAAACATTGATCACTAGCCAAGTACCATAATTAGTCCTGCCTGATTGCTTAGACATACTTGGTAAATGTTATTACTTGAGTCAAATCTAGCGTGAGATGACGCATTACAGACTGTGAAAGACCAGTTATAAAATGTAACGCGGTTTCTGTTGCAAAGATTTTGAAGAAAACAACAGTATGACTTCACAGCGATTTTCAGCAGAATCAGTAAGAGACTAACCAATGGCAAACATGACACAGGAAGCTCTGATGGTATCCCTCCATATGGGCATCTTATCTGTATGTGCATCCAATCAACTAGGCTTAGAATAGCACAACAGGTGTTTAAAAAGAAGACAACAAATAGCATATTCATTAGTTTAATGCATCAGATGATCGATAGAACTGGCAATTGCTTGTTTGTGTCAAGTGCATGAGTGGTTCTGTGGCTCCAAATAATGCAAACTAGACTAATAGCACAAAAAGCACAAATAGAACATCATGTTACAGGATACAGAGATCCTAAAGGTTAAAACATTCCCACTGGCCATGCCTTGTAATAAGCTCTGTTCATCAAGATTGACAGCAGGCTTCTAAAACGACTGATATTATCATTCATTCATTTCATGTGTCAAAATTCAGACACTATCCCGACCTCCATCTTAATGTGCTAAGCTTGACAGGCCAGTTCCGGTGCCTTCAGCTGAACGGTAAGAAGGTAAAAATTACGTAAGGTACATCTTCGGTGCATAAATATTAGGCAGCAGACACCGTATTTCAGAAAGCAGAGCCAATATAGGTTGTTCAAGCCAGCATCATTGACAGAGCTAAATGAAAAACAGGAAAGCATATGAGATATGCAAATAGTCTTTGCAGCAGTGTTCTCCAAAGCCACGTCTGCTTCTCAACAGCTATGAGAACTTGAGCCTTTGCATGAAAATACCTCTAGAAACACGTCCAAGCCAGACGAGATGATTTACCTGCTTGATGGAGCAGATAAGCCCATCTGCCCAATCAATTCAGTCTGTTGAAAGCAGCCATGCCACCACTCATTCCAAAACAGGAACATGCTAGCACCATGGCCCCATGTTGTTGCGAACGGCACTCAAACAAATGTCATCCAACAGGGGCGGCTAAATCATCCAGCAGAGGAGGGAAAAGAAACAACGTCTATCTTTTCAGCAACCTTTTCTGTATCCACCTCTTGTGGGGGCTGTAAAGCACTGTTGCCATGGAAATGCAAGAGGCTGTTTTGGCATTGGCTGGATGGGACGTGAAGAAGGCAGTCCAAGGACGGCCCATTAGCTAATCCTGGGCTGTGTGCGCTCGTGCTCTCCCCACCCTCTGTTTGCATTTCCTCCCTCACTTGATCTGACAGCTGCACGAGTCAGAACGGAGTAATGGAGTAGCGCCTGCAGTTCCTTCTTAAACAAGGTGGCAGTAGTGCACGTGTCATTAGGCGAAGACTAAAAGAGGCGAAGAGGTTGAGAGGGATGGAAAGGGGGAAAGGAAAATATTGAACATAGTAGTGGAGATAGAGAGAGGTGCAGCTGGAAAGCCTCCAATGGTCAGGTGGTCTAACACAAGCCAGTTCTCCATTATAGGCTATATATATTATATGGGGCAATCTTTTCAAATAATATCGACTGCTTCAATAGGTGCTCGTCCATTGCAAGGTGCCAAAGTGAAAATGCTAATTAATATAGAACTAATCGTTAGACCCGTTATTGAATGTTCTCACTTCATCATCTCAAGTCATTTTCATATTCACTTTTCATAAACAATTGCACTACAATCCGTTATTTTACGCAAGTTTATTAGTTCTTTGTTATAAATACTTTATTTGTGACTTGTCTTGCACTTTTACTAGTATTTCCTAACCTTTATTATCCTACACTAAGCATGTTTTATTACCAAAGAATTTCCTTTGGGATAATTAAAGCTCTTTTTATCTAATCTTATCTTATATTGATAAAAACTCATTTTTATTACAGCTGTATGGACTCCAGATAACATTCCATTGCATCAAACTGCTCAACAGACAACTGCATAAAAAATGCAATATTAGGCAGTACCCCTGTGTCGCCCAAACTGAACGCTCTTGCAAAAAATTGTAATAAAATAGTAGACAAATGCAAAAAATATGTGCCATGCCAATAATTTGTTAAAACAATCAATTGGTAGTACCAATACCTTTGTCCACTCCAAGCATTTAAGCAAATACTCCCAACAATGAAATCCAAGTTTAATTTTCATGCATTAGCAATGATTAATTGACAGTTTGCATGATGGTTATGCATTTGTTTCTTCTGCATTATGCATCCTGAGAAACAAAGTCTGATTTCACTTAATTCTCAGGGCTATAATGGTTTCACCATTCACTTCGGTCCACCAAGCAGCTTGGGAAAACTGTAACCCACTTAAAATTAGAAAATGTCTAACCATAAGCTTATTGTTTATTGTGTAAAACAAACAAACAAAAAAAACTTTTAAATTTCAATTTTTAAAATTGCTTTTAAAAATGCTTCTCTGATTTTGCCCCATTGTGGGTTAAAAACCCAGGCCTACACTACAGAAACAACATCATTTGAATTACCAGTACCAGTCCTCTTTTAGCGCATCAAACGTCCTAAATAGGTCACGCCTGTAGAAATAGTTCTAACTTTTTAACTTTCCATGTGTCATTCTGTGTACTGTAACAAAGTTCTCACATGCTCATCAGGTCCAGCCATCTGTCCTAATTGCAGTGAACTGTGGCTTACATAGCTCTCTGCAAAGTATTGCCTTCATTCATGTGCAATAAAATGCATCCTAATTTGAATTTCAGACCATGGCTTTTTGGAATCCCTTGGGGTCAAGCACCTTCGACGGCGATCAGGATCCTGTGGCACAAGCACATTTTAATAGCAGATGGAGGATACAGTTTAAAATGAGGATACAGCGATGTATTTATGCAGCATGTACTCAGAGAAGCTGCAGACTGCTGAGTGACACATTTGGTTTGGGTTCAGAGCTACCACTGCCAATTATGAACATTAATTTACTTAACTTGTGTTTTTGTTCATGTACTCCATAGGTGAAATGTGTGATCAGACTAGGGCTGCAACAACTAATCGATAAAATCGATAATAATCGATAATGAAATTCGTTGTCAACGAATGCGGGTTATC
>JBBIGC010000036.1:11739966-11751362 GCA_037576955.1 Lepidarchus adonis
GTGTGTACACACGCACACACCTGCAGTAGTTTAGCCCCACCCATTATCCCTGAGGTTATAAGGAGTTTTCTGTCTGTCAGGACAATCAGAACAGAAAAATCAACCTGCTTAATTCTAAGAAAGAAATGCGGGTCAGTTTTGATACATAACACCACACATACATGATACTTAAGACAGAGTCGTAGAAATGCAGGACAAAATGTAGGAGATGGCTTCTTTAAGACTCTGAAGTGAACCGAAAAGAGCAGATGCGAGTCATCTGGGCCTGGAGAACCGAAAGCCTTCTGTGCTTAGTATGCAGAACCAAAAGCTCTGTTATCTTCGACAGCAAGGCAGCACATTAGGACTCTCGATATGGCAGAGGAATGAATCACCCTGCCGCAGAATGATAACATGAAGACAAAATAAAATAAATCCCACACACCACCACCTGAGACGAGAACAGATGGAAGTAGCCTGCCTCGTCTTCTTCCCATTTTCACAAAAATCTGGATTTTCATCTCACATCAGATCACCTTCAGATCACATTACTGATTTGCCTAACGTTCAGTAAGGTTTACATTTGCGTATTTCGCCCAGAACCTTCTCGAGCTGAGCGCTCGTCTGACTGCCGTTCTGTCAGTCAGACAGTGACAGATGGGTCGAGAAGATGCCTTGCTTTTTGAAGCGTCAGGCTCAGCCTCAGCAGAACGAATTAGATCGGTGCAGTTAACTCGTTGAAGTTCAGCAGGTTTATGAACTCAGTTGCAGTTTTTAAGTTAGGTTGAAACCCAAATTCTTCCCCTCCTAGTTAAGCTAATAGCTACTAACTCGGTTAGCACGACTGGTTCCGCCTCCGCCCCCTTCGATACGCAGGCTGAGGTGACTTTCCCTTCCCGTTTTTTTTCGTAGAGCTAGCCGAGAAAATGCAATTACAGACACATTTATATACACAATTTAGTCTAAACCCACGTTACGTGCAGCATAGCCTGTGTTTTCCGCGTGAAAAACCGAACAGCTAGTCAATGACTGTTAGCGCGAGACAGTCGTCCACACGGCTAGTCAGCTAAGCTAGCTATGTTTATTTCCACCAGTACGAGAATAATTCGTTTAAGATATTCACTTACCCGTACGACAAAACGGGGGGGGGTTCTCTAGAGGGCTATTATTCGTCAGACATAGCCATACGGTTGGTCCGTTCCCAGTTAGCTAGTTCCTGCACATCCTGAGGGAGGGAGGTCGGTGTTCAGCCCAACGCAGTGTAACGCAATGTCCCGAGTGTTAGCCGCTCGCTAGCCGCTCGCGCTAAAAAAAGGTAGGTGGCTCGACAACAGCCCGGCAGCTAGGCGGCTTAACCTCTTCCATAAGGAAGGATACAGCAGTTTGTCCCACTCAGTCGTGCTTTTGTTTAACCTGTCAGTTAAACGCGTGCGACTCAGCGCGGACCGCTTACTGTCAGAGGCGATGTGCAGTAATGCGTCTCTGCGCGGCCGAAAATAACAAACAGGTTTTACTCATCGGGAAAGTTTGGCGATATCAAGCTCAGGGACAGTCCGCGTCTCTGAAACGAGATGTCCACCGCTCTGCGGCCGGTGTCTCGTTGTCATACTTCTTTCCGCACTCTGAAAGCGAGAGAGCATCTCCTGTCTGAGCGATGAAGTTCTGGAGTCCACTCCTCTTCGCTCGAGTTCACCTGACAGAACTTTGAGCGCTTAGCGCCACCTAGCGGTTCTGAACGCGCGTTGAAACTCTGATCACAGTGGAAGGATATTAGTGAAGGCACGCGCCAATCAGCCACAATAATAAAACCACCTGTGTAGAAAGCCCACACAAACGCATTGGAAGGTCAGCTATAAAGGAGAAACAGTGAAGAAATCCTCATCAGCTATCTGCAAAACAAAAAAAAACATCAAGAATAATCGTTTTAGTGACAAAATATATTTATATAATCTGCTGCAGTTTAGCCCCACCCCTTCACCCTGAGGTCATGAGTGTTTCAGCCTGTCCTGGGCAGCCAATCAGAACAGTTGAATTGTAAGCGCTTATATAGTGCTTGGTGTGATGTGCTATCTGGCCTAGAAGTTGCAATGTGGGGCCTTGTCCAGCGCATGCTCAATCGAATTGAAATATAAAGGCCAGGTCCACACCTTGAACGCCTCGTCGTGTTCTCCTGAAATGGTTTTCCAGTGAAGCTCTGCACATGTTGAAAGAAGGCTCTGTCATTAGGGAATATAGTGGGTGTGCAGCAATGCGTAGGTAGGTGCTATGTGAAAATAAAATCTATCTGAACGCCGGCATCGAATATTTCCCAGCAAAGCCCAGAATAGTCTTCTTCCCAAAGTGCATCCTGATGCCAGTTAAGTAATGCACTCACATTTAACAGTTCACATAATGTAATAGAAGTGATTCATCTAAGTAGATCATCTTCCATTGCTCCACAGTGCAGTAACATATGCAGTAAGCATTTTTTGCTACAGTAGCTGATCTCTGGGATTAGACCAGATGGGCTAGCCTTCATGCCCAGCAGGCCTTGGGTGCACTTGACCCTGGTCCACTTTTGGTGGGTACTAACCACTGCATAGATATAATTTCACACTTCCAACATATCAACTTCTAGAACTGACTGTTTACTTGCAGCCTAATATATCCAACGAGATCATTTATCTAATTCACCCTTAGGTTATGGCTGACTAGTATAAATTAACAAACATCACAACTGTATATAGTGATTTTCAGTATGCTGTATTTTATTGAGGACCATCATGGTGCAAGAGTAAATAGTTCCAGTGAGCTACAGGGATAATAAAGTAGCCTAATTTGTTACAGTTCATCAAAATCGTTTTTCCATGCATTACGAAGGCATTCAGTTCCAAGCTGCGCAAAGATCTCAAAATGTCAAAAAGGATCTGCCTTGTAAAATAGTATGTAAACAATCAGTGCTGGTTGAACATTTTCATGAGAAGTGGAAAAGGTCACAAAAGCAACAATGTCTGGAATGTCTAAAAGGTGGGAAAGGTAGACCTATGCATTTGTGGATCACAAGCGTGACAGTTTTGCAGAACCTTCATCAAGTCATCAAGGCCTCAGAAATCTATTCGACTCATCAAATATTCACATGTGGCACATGGAGCAAAAAAGCAAAATGGCTCAAAAATATCAATAAATAATGAAAAATGTCAAGTAAAACAAATAAAAACAATTTAAAAACACAAAGGAATGAATTGATTCTAATTTGCATTTAGAAAAACAGTACAAACTATAAATGACATGTCCTTCTCGTCATATCAGCAGCACAATGAGCGAGAAAATAACCTGAATGAGTCAAGCATACAATATTCATATTTTCATGACATAAAAAACTTGTTTTTTTTTTTTTTTTACAAATCTGAGTATTATTAAAATATACTTTAAAAACTGTGATATCTTTACCATGTAGTAAAACATATAAAAAATATTCATCCTACATTAACAAAAGTAGAAATATTAAACATGTACACCTTATATTATGTACAGTGGAGGATAAGAGAACTGCCCTGTATTGGTTTAAAGAAAAAAAAAAAAACAATCCTTGGAAGAGGAAATAGGACTGCTAGCTAGATGTTGGAAGAGGAGCGAAGAATGTTGAATCTTTTCAGCGTCATGCGGATGGATCCTAAATCGCGGTTCACTTTCTCCAGTCGATTCTCTAATGTTACCTGACAAAAAAAAATCCTTCACATTTAAAAATGGTCTCATTGACAATAAAATATGAAAGCTATGGATAAAAAAAGTGTCTGTACCTCATCTAGCCTCGTCTGCAAGGTGACCCTGGCCTTAGCCCCTGGAATCCGACTCAGTGCTGCCTCGATCTGTTGAAGAGAGAGGAATGAAAAATGTTTGGCAGGTCAAACATCACACTACTCAGCAAATTAATGAAGCTGCTGGTACTAGGGACAGCTGAGCCCTGAAACAACAGGACTTTGAATTAGCACTTCTCAGCATGAATAGGAAAGGGGGGTGTTCTAAAAATAGAGATTATTAACTGGAGCAGAATTCAGCACAATAAAGCCAGGTTATGTAAGGACCACATGCAGAGTGAGGAGGTGGACTGTGCAGAGGACTGATGCAATAAAGCTTAAGATCCATTCTGACCAGAGAGGGACAGTGAGTCACAGAAACTGTTGACACTAAGGGTTGGCCAAAAATATTGATCTGGAGATATATCGTCATCCTTGCTGACACGATATGCAGATGGAAGTATTGATATTTAAATGAATAAACATTCAACGCCAATTTGATTCACTGACATCCGTACTTCTCTCCTCTGGGTGGTGCTGTTCAAGTGCAGGAGACTTGGGTGAAAGCTGAAGCTGAACTTTGCAACAGGTAAATGCAAAAAAAGCTAGACTGAGACGCCTTAGTCACATTTAAATCTAAAGTCTGAGTTTGGCTTTTAGAACATTGATAGAACAGTGTTGATTATTGTGTGACGCTGCATCTCTGTGCGTCCTTTTCCTGTACTTCTTTCATAGAGATTGGATGATGCTACCAGCGAACTGCCAACGTAAGTAAACACACATCACTGGAGAGCGTCTTTAAAAACAGGACTCAGTATCCAAGTGTGAGAATCACACTTCCCCACTAATATCTAGTGTTTGCTGAACTGTCCTCAACAATAGTTTAGATCAGAGAAGAAGCGTATCGCTCCATAATTTGTCCAGTCTAAACACGGTTAAAACTAGCGCTGTAGTGGAAGGCGTGTTTCATGGGAAGCAATGCAATGTGTAGTGTTCAATTGACTATGTATTGTTTTTGATGTGGGGAAATATGTGGAAAGAGTTGGTTTATGTAAGTAACAATGCTAACGCAACTTGCTAAGTGACAAAGGGGAACAGAAGTGAAGCCCAGAAGCTGAAGAAGTTGTTTCACTGCACTTCTGACTGTAAATGCAAAGCAAATATTAGCAATGCTATTGTCACCTTTCTGTTACTTATGTAAATTAATAAGGCATCCCTGTGTTTCTGTGTTATATTGCCACATCATTTTCGTGCAATATATCGATTATCTCAGAATTGCAATATTATCGTTGTTGTGGGCAACGTATTGTGTATCGTATCGTGAGATACCCTGCGATTCCCACCCCTAGTAGACACACAAATGTGCTCTTAAGACATGTGTAACATCTCATTCATGAGTCTTGCAGCAATCTGTAACTCCCTGCTATATTGTTCTGGAAGGATTAAAGAAATACCCACAAAGTTTTTTGTGGCTTCACTCAGCTCTCAAAACCAGATTTGCCTGATATTATACTGATTATCAATCTACTGATTAATAATCACTGCATACAGGCCAGAAATTAAAAGATCAATTTAAATGTAATGCTATGTAATGCCCCAATTGGTACATCAGATTACTTAGAGCTTGAATAATCCAATCAAGGACATAAAATTGATAAGGTACTTCAAAAATCCACACAAAACCTCAGCGCCACTTTGTTTAGATTTTTTAGGGTAATGGATTTGATAGGACCACTGCAGTATTAGAACACATAAATCAATGAAAAGTTTGCAAAATATATACCAAATTTATTAAGATACACCACTGAGAGACAAAAATGTCATTTTGTACAGAATGCAGGGAGGCATGATACGTTACAAAATGAAAAGAGAAGGACTTATGAGAAATCAAGACCCACCTGCTGTTTCTCCAGTGTGAGCTCATCAAACAACCTTTCAGCATCGGCTAGAGAATGAATGCGGGTCCGATAGGAGAGGGTGCCATCATCATTATCATGGAACAGCAGGGGAGACTCTGCAGCCTCCTGGTCTTCCAAACTCAAAGATGCGTTCTCCTCTCCCTCACTGCTGTCTACTGGATCTGCTGACCCTGTGCTGGGCTGGGAATTACCTGTGAAAAGAGACAGAAAACAGCTCCTGTTTGTATTATTGTTAAACAAACTGAAAATTATGAAGCACACCCTTTATACACATGCAACATGGGGGTCAGAAAGAGAGACATCACATGTACATGTTACCCCAAGAAGAAGGTTTGACAGCATACAATTGCTGATGCAAGTTTCTTGATGTAAATTGTAGCCTTGAAGAACATGTCCTGTAACTTGTAGAACTGTACCGGTAATTGACAGAATTCCTCATCATTGGAATGGAACGCAGGGTAAAAGGAAACGCAGGGTAAAAGGAAAACTTTTAAGCAATTACTCGGAAGATCAAAATGAATCTGTGAATACAAAAGGCAGAAATCATAAACTCCTCAAACTATTGCTGGAATTTGTATTTCTCTGAATATAATAGAAAAGAGCGAGAGAACTACATGATCTTAGTGTGGTGTGTTGATGTGAGACGTGATTAAAGGGTTGGCTGGGCTACAGGAGATTTTCAGAATTTGAATAGGGTTGCTGCAATCTCAAGCTTAGGAATGGCTGCTCTAACTGTTTGCAGTGAACCAACTAGTGTCAGCTGGGAAACAATTTCTTAAACATGAACATGAGTTTTTGAAATTCTCCTTAAATGTCATGACAAAATAGTACGCTTTCAAACCAGAAAATAAGCAGAAAATCCAATGTGTGCACACGCTGGACACAATTCAATTCCTTAAGCCAGACTGTATGGAGGGGGCATGACTTTAGCGTATACGGTATGTAAACAGAAAATATTATTTTTATTGATAAGCCAGTGTCATCATTTCTAGAGTGAGTATGCGGTGCGTTTCTGGTTGGTGCTTCAACATTGGTTTGTCTTGTATTCGATTGTTCCATGCTGAATTAGAAACTCTGGGAATGAACAGTAGTGGGTTGTTTTACTGTTCTTTTTGCTGACTGGTTGAAATGTCTTTGTACAGTTGTGCTCATAAGTTTACATACCCTGACAGAATTTTTGATTTTGTAATATTTTTTCTGAGAATATGAATGATAACACAAACAGTTAGTGTTTAGTTCTTGGCTGAAGCCATTTATTATCAATCAACTGTGTTCACTCTAAAATCATAATCACAACACAAACTACCCAAATGACCCTGATCAAAAGTTTACACACATCAGTTCTTAATATTGTGCATTGCCCCCTTTATCATCAATGACAGTTTAAAGTCTTTTGTTGTAGTTGTGGATGAGGCTCTTTATCTTCTCTGATGGTAAAGCTGCCCATTCTTGCTGCAAAAAGCCTCCAGTTGCTGTAAATTCTTGGGCTCTTGCATGGACTGCACGTTTGAGGATCTCTTCAGAGTGGCTCAATGATACTGAGGTCAGGAGACTGAGATGGCCACTCCAGAACCTTCACTTTCTTTTGCTGTAGCCAATGACAGGTCGACTCGGCCTTGTGTTGGGAATCATTGTCATGTTGGAATGTCCAAGTACGTCCCATGCACAGCTCCCGGGCTGACGAGTGCAAATCTTCCTCCAGTATTTTTTGAAAACCTACTGCATTCATCTTGTCATCAATTCTGATTAAATTTCCTGTGCCTTTGTAGCTCACACATCCCCAAAACATCAGCGATCCACCACACAGTAGGGTGTTTCACAGTAGGGATGATGTACCTTTTATCATAGGCCTTGTTGACTCTTCTCCAAATTTAGCTTTTATGGTTGTGGCCAAAAAGTTCAATTTTAGTCTCATCACTTGTTGGGGGAAGGGACCTCCCCTCACCCCAAAAACTTACATTGTCAGTAAAAATGCATTGTCCTCAGCTACAACCAGACACCCCTTCAGATGTTAAGAGCAGCTTGTCCAGCATTTATAATCTCCTGGAAAAAGCATACAATGTTGACTGACAGCCATCAGCAGCACAAGTTAGCAGCTAAAGCTAAGTTAGCCAAAGCAGGAGCTTTGATTGACGTTAACAAGTTAAGTACACAAGCTAACATGGATAAGGAACTTTTTAGTCAAATGTTTGTTGACATTTCAAGGACAAAGGCAAGCATTTGTTGTAATGTTCTCATGTTAGGACAAGATGGGTTCTTTGGGAGATGACTTCATTGGGTTGACGCATACGTGACATGCAGTCATTAGTCAAAACATTTTAGTGGTTTTCTCATAAAAGCTCAGATCAGTTGGGTGGACTTTTGTGAGTCACGAACGTAATAACACTCAGTCATGCCAAAGAGATGCTCACCCAACCCACAGGCTCTTCAGAGAAAACTTCAGTCTAAATTGCGAGGCTGGACAAAGACTCGTTTCACCCTTTAAATGTAACTACTGAGAAATAGTAAGTAAATATTCTTCAGTTTTTAATATCAAATGCTCTTCTGACTCATTCTGTGTGTGTAAAATCATTATTTAGATAAAAGATTAGTTATGTCAAGACTACACGCAACTTAAAAGTCCTTCCTGCTGCAAGGAGAAGGGTTTTTATTAACCCTTTCCTTCAGCCTGAGGAGGCAACTCATTGTGAAAATATTAATAATATTAATCAAGGAGTGTCAGTAAAAACTGTGAATGGTTATGATTATATTTACCTAATCTTATATTAACCATAACACTCCAATTGACTTTGTACCAGAAGGTTTGAGGCTTGTGTCTGTGCTGTTTGGCATATGTAAGCGGGATACTTTGTAGCATTTGCATGGTAATGGCTTACTTCTGGCAACTCGACCATGCAGCCCATCTTTCTTCATTGTGCATTATTGTGAGTCCTATATTTCACCTGAAGTTATTAATGAGTTTTTCTTTGCATCCCGAACAACTGACCTGACAACCGAAATTTTTGTTGGTCTACCTGACCTAATCTTCCACTTCTTAATTAGTGTTTAAACACTGCTGACTGGCTCGCAATTCCTTTGAAATTTTATTTCCCTTTACTACCTTTTCCTACAGATCCTTTGACAATTCTTTTGCTTTCCCCAGGACTTAGAATCAAGCACTGGATGAAAGATGCAAGGGTCTGTCAGGAGTCCAAAAGCTCATTGACCTTTTACACTCACCCACTAATTACAGTACAAGCAAACAGATCACAGGTGAAGATGGTTTCCTTTAATAGACAATCAAACCTGTTTGTGTGAAGTTGTGTGCATGTTATCCAGCCAAATCAGAAGGGTGTGTAAATTTTTGATCAGGGTCATTTGGGTAATGTTCTGTCATTATAATTTAAAAAGAGTAAACCATTGTTTAACAATAAATGGCTTCAGCCAAACACCAACCATGAGTGAAAGAAAAATGTGTTATCATTAATATTCTCTGACAAATGGCCAAGAAAACATACATTCTGTCAGGTTATGTAAACTTATGAGAACTGTATATAATAAAGTGGTATAAAACACTAATGGTGATCATATCACTTTTATAATAAATTATTTAAATTAAATAAATGTGTCACAATAAATACAACAAATTGATAGAATTTCTTTTTTCTTTTTTGTTTTTGGTAAAATATCATTTCACAAGAGAGTTACTTAGCTCATACCAAAAGCATAATATCTTTGAAAAGATAACATTTGAATTTCAGTTTATGCAAAGACTAAAGCCCAGGGCTTCTGTGCTTAATTTTTTTCTTTATTTGTGGTGTTAAACTGATGAAACATTTGAGGTCATGCATTAATGTGACAAAACTCCATCTTACAGTGTGGCAAAAAAGTATGACATCCACCAATTCTCATCTTAAAAACATGAGAGGACTGTAATAAGGGTGGGAATTGCAGTGTATCTCAGAACATAATATGATACGCTATAAGTGACACACGATAATGATATCATGATACAGCGATTCTGCAATAATCTATATATCGCACAACATTGATATCGCGATACATCACAAACACAGGGGGTGTTATTCATTTACATAAGTAACAGCAATGATATCCTTACCTTTCCTGTATTAGGGGGAACCACTAATTTGGCTTCAGAGTAAACGCAATAACTTGCTAGCTTCGACGTGAATTCACTCTTCAGAAACCAGCGCAAAGACTCACTCGAAAGCGTGATGCCGTTTGTGACCTGTGGCTTTAATTTTTATTTTACTCTGAAAAGAGAACAGTTTCTGTTTCCCTCTACCATCCTACTGCAACTGAAATTACTATTTGCAACTCTCCAACTTTTTGACGCTGTATTTCCACCGGTTTTCCCACACCAGACACTACATTGTCCACAATGCATTGCTACCATGAAACAAGTCGAGGCATCATGTCTCCACCAATCACATCGATGATGTGTGTTTGGAAGGCGGGTGCTCCAGAACAGTTTCTAGTTTAACTCACTCTATGCAGAAACAATTTGCAGAGTTTCCCCTGTGTCCGGCAGTGGCACCCAGAGGAGACATAAAGAATAAACACTGGTGAGTTAAATTGTTGGTGAATGTTTGCTAATTATAATATCGATATTGCTGTCAGCGTATCGATGATCATATTGTGTGATTAAGGTGATTATTTCGCCATATCGATATTTTGGCACACCCCTAGTCTGTAATGTTCATCATAGGTACATTAAACTGTGAGAGACTGAATGAAAAACAGGAAATCACATTGTATGATTTTAAAAGAATTTATTAGTATAATGATGCAGAAAATAAGTATTTGGCGAATAGCAAAAGTTCACCTCAACACTTGTAACATAACCTTGGTTGGTCAAACGTTTACTGTAGATCTTCACCAGGTTTGCACACACTGTAGCTGGTATTTTGGCCCATTCTTCCATGCAGATCTTCTCAGGAGCTGTGATGTTTTGGGGCTGTCGCTGGGCAACACAGACTTTCATCTCCCTCCACAGATTCTCTATTGGATTGAGGTCTGTAAACTGGCTAGGCTACTCCAGAACCTTGAAATGCTTTTTACGTAGCCACTCCTTCGTTGCCCGGCTGGTGTGTTTGGGATCACTGTCATGCTGGAAGATCCAGTCAGGTTTCATCTTTAGTGCTCTCACTGATGGAAGGAGGTTTTTGCCCAAAATCTCATGATACATGACCCCATTTATCCTTTCCTTAATATTGATCAGTTGTCCTGTCACCTTTGCATTAAAGCAGCCCCAAAGCATACATGTTTCCATGCCCATGCTTATGGTGTTCTTGGAATGCAACTCGGCATTCTTCCCTCTCCAACACGATGAGTGGCGTTTGTATTAGAGAGTTCCATTTTGGTCTCATCTGACCACATGACATTCTCACAATCTTCCTCTGGATCATCCAGATTGTCTCTGGCAAACTTTAGATGTGCCTGGACATGTGCTGGCTTAAGCAGGATTTTAATTAATGACGACGTAATGTGTTACTAATAGTAACCTTTGTTACTGTGGTCCCAGCTGTCTTTAGGTCATTGACCAGTTCCCCCGTTGTATTTCTGGGCTGTTTCCTCACCATTCTCAAGATCATTTATACCCCACAAGGTTAGATTTTGCATGGAGCCCCAGGTTGAGGGAGATTGTCAGTGATCTTGTATTTATTCCATTTTCTAATAATTTCTCCAACAGTTGATCTCTTCTCACCAAGCTGCTGCCTAT
>JBBIGC010000036.1:11757887-11769439 GCA_037576955.1 Lepidarchus adonis
TGAATTTATGCTTGATTGTTTCCTGAACCTGGAAGTCGCTTTGGACAAAAGCGTCAGCCAAATGAATAAATGTAAAAGTAATGTAAATGTATTACAGATCAGTCATGGATGGGGTAGAGAATAAGGGGCCAAAATTGTGCAACATCAAATGGGATCCTAATAAACTACTAATTCCATTTATCAGGTATTGACTTATTCAAGAAAAACCAACCTGCGTAGTCTCTGCTTGTCACCAGAGGGACTTGGCACAGTTGAGGCAGTTGTTTGATGTGCATCACTAGAAGGTAAAATTCCACTTGGTACACTATTCTGCTCATGTATACTTGTTACAAATAAGGGGGAATGTGAAATGGTGCAGTCTGGTGGAGCCCACAGCACCTCATCCTTCCCTTCAGCCCCAATGAGCAGCCCCGGTTCCAATCCAGCCTCCCAGGCAGAGAGAGTGCCATAGCCACTGCTCAGGACAGTCACCAGCCCTTCATCTGAACTTTCCTGTGGATTGACTGTGAGCTGCTGTGGGGACACATCAGTCTGGGCAGAAGACTGGCTTTCGGTTGTCAGGTCCACCGCAGGCTCCAAAATCTTGGCCGGATGTTGGCATGGTTCTGAGGGTTGTGTCTGTGCACCACTTTGCCGGTTCTGTAGCTGCACCAACGCTTTAATCTCATCCTGGATGAGCTATGGGACAGAAGAATAAAAAAAGCACATTTTTCCCTTCCACAGTAATTAATGGCTTTATTTACTACAAGACAGTTAGAAAAACAAGGTTAGTCTGCGCAGGCATTCTGTATCTCAGTCATTGCTTACCAACTCGGGCCGGTATACAATCATCTAAAAATAATACACCCACACTTTGGACCTCACATTAGCAAAGACACAAAGAAGCACAAAGAAGCATATACCGCAAAAGTTGGTATCCTTCCAATTCCTTCTTTAACTGACCTGTATTTGGCACTGATACTGTTCTTGCTGAGCAAGAATTTGTTCTTGGTATTGCTTTTCCACCAGCTGGAAGAGGTGTAGCCATCTACCCTGTTTAACGAGAGAAACAGAATACTGTTAAAATGAACACAGGTGTCAAAAGAGCGTTTCACCCTAAGAATTGTTCTGATTTTGAATTTAGACCTCAGTGAGAACACTTGTCGTCCATGTCTATGAAAGTGACACAGGTCATAACTCAAAATGGATCTCAGTTATAAAAACACTCCAATAACCTTCTCCATATTAAGTTGTTCAACAATGCTGCTTAGGAATGTCTGCAAAAAGCTTGAGGGGCATCATGCTTTGACACATCCTTTGATAAGGTGGTAATGGGGGTTGGGGAAAGAATACACTGATCATCCAGATCATTAAAACCACCTGCCTAATGTTATGTAGGTCCTTTGCTGCCATGACAACTCTGGCCCATCGATGCATTGACTCCATAAGACCTCTGAAGCTGTGTTGTGGTATCTGGACCCAAGACCTTAGCAGCAGATCCTTGAAGTCATGCAAGTTGTGAGGTACTACTTCATCTAGTACATCAACAGATGCTCGATTGGACTGAGAACGGGTTCCTTTTGCAGTGTTGCAGGACACGATCCTGCTGAAACAGTCCACTGACATTAGGTAACACTTATCAACACAGGGGCTCCTCGAGTTATGTCGCACTCAACATACGACGCTGGCTTTATTGTTTTTAAATGTATTTACTGTACTTTACAGTAGTGGAATGGGTATTTCCCCAATGATAGGCCGCCCCATATTACAGGCTGTTCCATTGTATAATTTGCAGAAAATGTTCATTTATGTTTTAAAACTCCAAGATAATTTGCCACATGTTAATAGCAGCAGTTGTGAATTTACTGATCTGAAGTAGAAGCATCTAATGCCCCTGAAAACCTTTGCAACTCTATATCGTAATGACGTTAAACCGGATCTGACTTTTACGAATCTGATTTTAAAGGATTTGAAGAAAGATTAGACTAATACTTTGCATTTCAGTGTTGCTAATTTTATACTGAAGAATTTACATGTAGACGGATGATGATTGACATACTGCAGTACCCCCACCCTCCAGTCATTCAAACAAAAATTAAAAACGTATCTTTTCCCAGTCAACAATAAACTTTTGTTCCTTTTATTTCTGTTAAATTGAGCTTTTTCCAGCTTGTTTTATATACTATAATGTAATGTAATGTAGCAAAAGGCTGAAAAGGTTTGAGAGGCTGGATCCAGCAGCGGCGATTAAGTGAGAACATAACTGATCTGTCTTTGCTTTGCGTTGCTTTTCAAACTTTCATTGTTGCAGTAAACAGTACATTTAAATTCAACTAATCATTTGGGGGTGTCGTCTTTTTGTATTATACTTTTAGTGAATTAGTTTTCATGTTTTAGATAAACAAGCCGCAACCAACACCAGGTTTGCAAAAGGTGTGCAGAGATGGGAGAAAGAGGGAGCTGTGCTGTGCTGCTGTGTGCTGTTTATTGCTGAGATGTTAATGTTTTATTCACTGTTAGTGTTGAATAATAGTTCATGTGGATTGGTGGATGAGATGGGGGGTTAATAGTGCACTGTGTTAAGGCACAGTCAGTGTGGTTTTGCTACAAGTCACCTCTCCAACGTGTTTACTGCTGTGGTGTGTGTTGAAGCATTAAAATGAGCATTTTTACCTGGAGCAATGTTTCCTAAATGCTTTATTGAAATATAGGACAGTTCATGTCTATTACCAGCTTTTAATAAAGAACAGTGCTGTTCAATAAAGTCTCCGCAGCAAAATTACATGTATGGGTTCCAACCGTCGAAATTTGTGTTACGTTGCGTTCAGAGGAACCGAACCCCGGGGTAACTCCCCTGTACAGTAAAAAGGTGTATTTAATGTGCTAATATCCACATAAATGCCAAAATCCAAGAATTCCCAGCAAAACTTTGGCCAGAACATCAAACTGCCTATGTCACCTTGCCTTTCTACCACATTGCATCCTGGTACCATCTCTTCCCCAGAAAAATGACACACACACCAATGAACATGATTTATGAAGGCATAATTTAACAAACCACAACGTTATACTAACCACCACCACACACATGCTGGAGCTAGAGTGACTAGAGTAACACTGAAGAAGTTTCCAACAGGTAGACAACATTTTCAAGTCTGTGTTTGGCTGTTAGAACATTGATGGAACAGTGTGTGGATTATTGTGTGATGGCTGTATCTCTGTGCGCCACTCTCCTGCACTTCTTTCATAGAGATAGTCTGACACTACCATTGAACCATCAACGTGAATAAACACACATCACTGGAAAGCTTCTTTAAAAATGGGGAAAGACTCTAGCATTTGCTGAACTGTGTTTTAACAGAATTTATTTCCTAAAAAATATGAAACGTCTTAAAACAAGCCTCTGATTTCTGAAGACAGTTATATGAGTGTAACATTACTAATGTCTGTCACAATATCTGAGGGTTATTAACAGATATTAAGCGGCTCTGTTTAAACTTATTGCTGTGATTGGTGCTAAAGCAACACACACATGTACATCACCAGTAATAATAAAAGAGAAAAGGTTTTGTACAAATATATGTGCAGTATAATGTGCGAATTGTACATGAAGATACTTTAATGCAATATAGAGAAAATCTGCACGTGCTGAGAGAATGTATTACGTTGTATGTAGCATGGTATAGACACGGTTAAAACTAGCTCTGTAGAGGAAGGTGTGTTTAATGGGGAGCAATGCACTGTGTAGTGTTCGTTTGACTATGCTGTTAGCACAATGCTAACGCCACTTGCTAAGTGACAAAGGGGAACAGAAGTGAAGCTGAAGTAGCAGTTTCTCTGCACTTCCGACCACGGTCGCAAAGCAAATATGGGAAAGGTAACAAAACATTGCTGTTACTAATGTAAATGAATAACAGGTCCCATGTTTCTGTGTTATATCGCTAAGCAATTGTCGTGCGATACATCAATTATTGCAGAATCATATCATGTATAGTATCGTATGGTGAGATACCCTGCGATTTCCAACCGTAATAACCACACGTGCAATGTCAAGACATGGAAGGAATTCAGCTAGAGGTCATAAAACAAAAAAGATCCCTTAGTAAGCTTCGTCAGATAATTTTCATATTCTGAATGGGAACCACTGTGCTTTAACCATCTCCTACACAACTTGAATTATCCTCTAACTTTGCCATATTAAATAACTTTTTTCACTTATTTTTAATAACTGTAGCAACAAGGGCATTCTTACTTTTGTATAGTTGTTGTAATATGCATCACAATTCTGTATAAATGTTTCAGCATCAATTTAAACATTAATAATTCGGCATGTGAGAAGCTGTTTGATGTTTGATAACATCAAACCTTTTCCTTTTACAGGTAGTCCAACAGAGCGTAACTGGCCTTGATATTTCTTAGTGGGCTGGACAGTACTCCAAGTGAGTTTCTAGAACAAAACCAATTATTTTTATAAGCCAACATTTAAACTCAGCATTAAAAATGCATGCCCCTCACAGTCAGAGTGACATTTTAATATCATCTCAGTTGTGGAGTTCGCATGGGCACAGGGGGGTGGGTGGGATCAGCTGTCTGTCAGCGTGGATGCTGCTGCTATCGTCAGCTAGAGTCCTGGGGGATGCCCCAGATGATGACCCAGACACCTGGGTTGCTGGCTGCTTCCTAGCACAGCAGAAGGGTACAGAAAAAAGCAGTTTCCTTCTCTCTTGGCACCCTGCTTACCTCACAGTTCTTCCAAATCTCTGGGTCAGTCTCACCGCTGCTCTGGATCTCATGCACCAGGGCCCGAAGTGTCTCTAAAGAGCTGGGGTTGATGAAGGGCAGGCTTCTCCCTGAGCTGAACTCTTCCTCAGAGCGAAGACACAGATTCCTGTAACATATGAAATGGTGAACAAAAACTTTTTGCTAACTTCAACAATGCCTGAAGGGCTCGCTACATGTGACAGAAAACACAACACAAAGAAATCCCCAGACAAGGAGCTACAAACCTTATTTTGTGGGAAATGCTGCATGCTGGTGTGCCAGAAGGTCGGTTTATCACAGCCCCTTCAGCGGCCTGGAGGAGGCCCTCCAGTGTCTGCACTTGGCGGGCCGTGGGATGCTCCTCCACAGGAATAACCAGGCCTGATACGGTGTCCTCGGAGGAGACCATGGAAGCCTCACTCTCCTTCCCACCACTGGCACTGATGTGGTCATGGCTCAGAGCCACAGAGCTAGACACGTCCTCAGAGATGCTGTCATCTGTGGACATGCTTAAGCGGCCTGCCTCGATGGACGCATTTGAGACCTGTTGGAAGAAGCAGAAATGAGCAGAATAAGCAGAATACACACTCAACGGCATCAAGTATCAGAGCAAGGAGGTCACTTTAGACTAAATGAGCAGATAGCAGCATTCACCGCTTCAGAAGTAGACAAGTAAAAGAATTCTAAAGCAGACAGGCTACAAGATCATAAAAATAACAATAATATAAATAATATTTATAATAATTTGTAGAAAAATTTAACCTTCAACTCATGAATTTTAAGGGGGGGATCCCTGACTAAGAAATAATTAATTTTCATAAAATCACCTGTTCCGCAATTATTGGCACCCCTAACAATTCCTAGGAAATAAATATAATTTAAGTATTTGTCATTTCTACAGTAGTTTACAAAGTTGATCAGAGTATCTAGGAACATTTAATTAGTAATTCATCACTTCCTATTTCCATGGTGTATAAATATGATGTTACACAGATGCCATTCGTCTCATACACTCTTCAACGTGGGAAAGACAAAGGAACACACCATTCAAGTCAGGCATAAGTGTGTCGACCTTAGAAGTCAGCCTGAAAGCTGAAGATGGGTCATCACTGGGTCTTTCAGCAAGATAATGACTCTAAACCTGTGGCCATATCTACACAGAAATGGTTCACCAATCAAGCTCCTCCCATGACCATCTCAGTCTCCAGACCTCAACCCCATTGAAAAGCTGTGGAGTGAGCTGAAGAGGAGAGTGCAGAGGAGATGACCCAGGTCGCTGTATGATTTAGAGAGATTGTGCAAAGAAGAATGGTCGAAGATTAGGTGCTGTTTTGTTGGCAAAAGGGGGTTGTACAAAGTATTAACATCAGGGGTGCTAATAAATGTGGAACAGGTGATTTTATGGAAAATATTTTTTTCTTAGTCAGGGATCTTTTTTCCCTTGAAATTCACTTGAGTTGAAGGATACATTTTTCTACAATTTTCAGTTTTAGAGTATGCTTCTGCAATAAAAACTGAATTTCTTTTAAGGCTTTTAACACATCTTGACCAGGGGTGCCAATAATTATGGTAGGCACTGTATATAGCACCTTCCACAAATCCAAGGCCCCTTTACATAGAAAGAAGGAAAAAAGAACAATTCCTTTAGGCACAAGATCACTGAGGTACCGATGAGCAAAGGCTGAAGTATCTTAAATTTAGTGCAGGATTTGACTGGGAAACAATGGAGTTAGAAGAGGGTGGGTGGGATGTGTGATTAAGGTTTGCTATCAGCGAGAATTGCATTAGAGCGTGCATTAGTATGAGACAGGGATGGATGGAGGCGAACAATACAACAAACGTGATAGAGGAGAGCCAAAGTCAAGGATCCTGTAAAACCCTGCTATTTCAACTGGGAAAAGGCTTTGCAGGAATGCAGATTCTGCCTGAAAACTGCAGTGTCCTGGAGGTCAAACTTCTAGGGCTAAGCAGATTTATCTGCGATAGGTTTAAGAAACATTACGTTGCATCCAGTGTTTTAAATCTAGGAGGCAGTTCAGTCATTCTTTTGGAGGTGAGTGTCAATATAAAACTGGATGTCATTAGCATAGCAGTGGAGATTAACACCTTATCTGACCTATAGACCTAAAAATGAAACGCGGTGTTCAGTTCTATACATCAGGATAGTGAATAACTAAAGGACATACGAGGTGTTTTAGCTTCTGCAGTAGGAACAGAGCACCAGCAGAAAGGCTTCGCCAGGATGATACTAAAAGAACTAAAAGACACAAGCATTTGTACAAAAATCTAGTCCCAAATTCAAGAAGAAAACAATACAGCTTCTGAGACAACTCTGAGAGCTATTTAAAATTCACATGCTAAGTCATTATTCATCCATATACAGACTATTGAGTAAGCTGGAAAGCTGTGGGGGAGTGTGCTTTAGCTTAGTCAACGCTAGAAGCTACAGCGCTAAGCAGTAAAGATACGAAGCTACGAAAGGCGCTAGCATCCTGTTAGCGCACCGGCTAACTACGGTTAGCTACAAACACAGACAGATGTGAAGACTGACATCACCTCACAGCCACCTCTCGGTAGTACAACCTTACACCCTCCAAACCAGAAGAGCCCGTCATGAAAACGGCAAAAAAACCTCATACAGTTGTGAGCCCAATTAAACGAATCAGACTCACTTGTAAACTTGTGTTGCCACTTCTCCCATTTTGACGTTTCCCCCCTCAATGCGCTAAGCGACGTCCGACTCCTTAATCATTCTGACGAGTCGGTTCATTTGATTCAAACCTGCCGAACCGATTCACCGACACCGATTTACTCGTTAACTTGGTGACAGTGTTCCCAATCACACATACCGACTGGCGGACTGGATGAATATGTGTGTGCGTGTGCGTGTGCGTGCGTGTGTATATGCCACTGCATGTTTTCTTGTTTGTTCCATCTAAAAGATGATGGAAAAATACATATTGTGGCACAGCACAGGGGGTCCTCGAGTTACGTCGGTCTCTCTTTGTCTGAGTTTAACCAGTAGTACGCATGTAGCTTACACGAGTCTTTCTTGTAGTTTGTTTTGGGATATGGCGTGTTTCATGAGGAGCAATGCATTGTGGTCTATGTAAGGGGGAATACAGGCACAAAGTGGTGGAGAGAGAGGTGCTTTCTGTGAGTCGTAGTTTGTTACTAGTTAGAGCAACCTGGGTATATTCTCTAAAAGTTCTATAAAAAGAAAATATCAACTTTACAATGTGCTGTAACATTCATAAGAGAAATTTTTCCTCAGAATTTTCTTTAGTCCTTTAAAAATCATAAAACCACATTATATTATATTTGACCTCCTCTTTCTAGTTATACGCTAATGTAAGTGTGATGTCACTGTGACTCCCCCCCATGAATCATATAATCGGACGCTCGATTCGTTGAATCAGACAGTATGAAAGTATCGGTTCGCTTCTCAGAATCAATTTACAATGCGCCGCTTCTTTCCTGCAGCATCAACGTTCAGTCGCCTCTTTTCACAACGACACAATGCGCCGCGATACGCCATTGGGCGGGAGGGTTTTCAAAACGCGGGACTGGATTGGCCGAGCCCGAGGTCGACAGAATTTTCTGGAGTCTGATTGGCTGAAAACACTGTACTCGGCACGTTCAGGAACACCCAGTATGTTTGAATGGTCGCTCTGTTGTGTAGTAAACTCTACAGCCGCCTCCAGAGAAAAGGACTTAACTCCTCTGAGACTTTTTTTTGCCCGGTTGTAAAATTATTTTACATTTTCATTTTAAATTTTCCTGAGAGGCCGAACAGTATCATGATTCTCTTTCAGAAAATGCAAATGCTAAAAAAAATTTTTTTGCTTTAATCAAAGTCTTTATATGATTATCTTTTTATCTGTATACCAATCATGTTTTGTTTGTATTTTTGTATTATATTGACCTTATTTTCAAAATAAAAGAGATAAAGATAAAAAAAAACCCTCAGTGAACTAAATCCATAAGATTATAGATGATTTCACATACAACTTTACAGCAGAACATTGTCTGAAGCAACACAGAATATATCAATTTATCCAAACATCTAACGTGTCTTATAGTGGGAAAGAAAACCTGTACACAACAAATGTCATATTTATTGACGTTTATACAAAATTCCAAAAAGTGACCTTTTTTTTTTTTTTTTTTTACATGAAAATACATTTTATTACACAAGGTAATAAATAAAGAGACTAAAATAATGGTATTACTACAGTTGGCCTCAGTAAGTTCAAATGAAAGAATAAAAAGGGACCAGTCAGTCCTCAGACTGTGATAAAAGAGGGCATCACTAGTCTAAACCTGTAAAAGCCATGCACTTTCAAACTCTGGTCCCTCTGTCTGTTGCATGCAGTTCAGCTTGTTTGTTCTTAACGATTCTATGTGGTAATACATACACCAAACAGCCATAACATTAAAACCATTTGCATAATACTGAGTAGGTGCCCTTCATGCTGCTGAAACAGGTCTGACTATGGTGCACTGTATGTTCTGACACTTTTCTATCAGCTTTAACGTAAGGAGCAACAGAAGCTCCTCTATTGGATCAGACACAGTAGACTTCAGTCCCCACATGCATCAATGAGCCAAGGGCACCCGTGACCCTGTTGCAAATTCACCAGTTGTCCTGTCTTGGGTCACTTTTATTAGGTACTAACTACTGCAGGCCTGAAAACTCCACAAGGCCCGCTGTTTCGAAGATCCAATTCACTCGTCTATACGTCACAATAAAGCTCTTATCAAATTCACTCAAATCCTTGCGTTGTCCAATTTTTCAGCTTCAAAAACTAAAATTTTAATATATTCCACCCACTGACAGGTGCTATTATAACAAGACAATATAATCAGTGTTATTCACTTTACCCATTAATGGTTTTAATGTTATGGCCGATCGGTGTTTATATATCATCGCTGCCGAACAAAACCTTCCATCTGTTTTTAATTTTTTTTACATAACTTGAAGTTATATTGAATACATTTCATGAATAGATCAATTTAAAAGGTCCAGAAGTACTTGGAATGAAACCTTTTCCCATTATAATTTTTTTTCCTTATTTTAATTTGTCCATTTTTGAGATGGAAGATTTTGTTCTAACAGTGGTGAAATATAGTAATAAGAGAAAAAAAAACCTCAAATGGCAATACTCAAATTCAACATCTCTTGATTCATTCATCGAATGTCTCTGACTCATGACTCAACTACAATACTCAAAGCAAAAAATTTGATTGTTTTATCCCCTGGTTGTGGGAAAGCCATGCAGCACTCCTGTGAAAGAGTAAAAAAGAATTCCTCTGCTCTTCGAGAGTCAGGCTTCGGTGGCTAAGATCTTGCATTTCGTTCCGTCTCTGCCAAGCATTCACGTACAAGTCCTCTCGCATGAATTATACCTTCAAAACACAAGACATGTTTGTGTCAGACAGTGTAAAACAAAAATAGGAGTAAAATAAATCACAAAAATAATAATAATACCTCTTTTGAGGCGTTCCATTGCACTTTTACTTCCAGCATAAGTCGGCCTTATTTCTTTACCAAGCTCTTCAATGATAGCAAGTAGTTCTGCATATTTGCTCTGGGGGGCTTGGGTTCCATTTGGTCCCTATAAATACAGAAATTATTGTGTTTTTTAGATGAATAGTTGTTTCGTTATTCAAATATATTTTAAGTATGAAAGCAGTGAATATCAAGAATGTAATATTATCAGAAGTCGTCACCTAAACTATTATCAAAGTGGTTCTAATGGTACATTATATGTACACTATGTATAATTCAAACATTAAATGCCTTCCACAATTATTGGCACCCCTGGTAAAGGTGTGTTAAAAGCCTTAAAACAAATTTTATTTTTATTGCAGAAGCATACGCTCACACTAAAAATCATAGAAAAATGTAACCTTCAACTCAAGTAAATTTCAAGGGGAAAGAAATCCATGACTAAAAATTACTTATTTTACATACAATCACCTGTTCCACGATTACTGTCACCCCTAACAATTCCTAGGAAGTAAATGAAATTGAAGTATTTCTGTCAAGTTTACAAAGTTGATCAGAGTATGTAGGAACATTTAATTAGTAATTCATCACTTCCTGTTTCCCTGGGGTATAAATATGATGTGACACAGAGGCCATTTCTCTTATCCACTCTTCAACATGGGAAACACAAAGGAACACATCATTCAAGTGAGGCAGATGTTTGTCGACCTTCACAAGTCAGACAATGGCTACAAGAAAATAGTCACTCGCCTGCACCTGCTCATATCTACTGTTAGAGGATCATTAAGAAATTTAAAACAACTGGAAAAGTGGTAAACAAGCCTGGATAAGAATGCAGGGTTTTTTTGACACCACACACAGTGAGGAGGATGGTAAGAGAAATAAAAAGTTCTCCAAAATTCACTGTTAAAGAATTGCAACAAATGGTCGCATCTTGGGGTCACAAAGTCTCCAAAACAACCATCAGACGCTGTCTCCATGCCAACAAGCTGTTTGGGAGGCAGCACGGAGAAAAAAAAAAAAACTTCTCACCCACAATCATAAACACAAAGGAGTTCTCTAAGCGGTACTGGGGCTTCAACTGGGACCATGTGCTTTGGTCAGATGAGACCAAGATGGAACTTTTTGGCAACAAACACTAAGTGGGTCTGGAGGAACAGCATGCAGAACAGCACCTCATGTCCACTGTGAAGTATGAGAGGATCTGTGATGCTGTGCGGCCATTTCTCTTCCAGACGCCCTGGGAACCTTGTTAAGGTGCATGACATCATGAATGCTTTGAAATACCAGGACATTTTAA
>JBBIGC010000036.1:11769539-11786020 GCA_037576955.1 Lepidarchus adonis
GTGAAGTAAAACTGTACCTGTAAGAATCCCAATGATGGTGGTCCAAAATCATTTATTATTGGCCTGTAGGACTGAACTGTTGAGATGTTTGAAGAGGGAGAGGGAATGTTTCCAGCTAAAATAGACAGACATTACTTATGCATATTATACTTGTATAATATGCATTAAATTTAAATTAAATTTAATGCTACAATACCCCTGTATTAAGCATACAATTTTATTTTAACATCTTCAGCTTTTATAACAGTCTGTTAAATAATAATTAATTAAGTAAATGTAAAAAATGACTTTAAAGAGTTATATAAAGGTCAAATAGGACAATCTCAACATCTGTTCCTTCACAGGGACAGTTAACCAAGTCAGACAGATGGTCTGATGAGAAATTTGCATTGTAGATGAACTTACCCACTCTGATTTCTTTACAGGGGTGGTGATAGGAACCAGGGGTCACAATGTCTGCAACACAAATAACCATTTAATTTACTATTCAAAATAACCAGTGAACATGCGTGGGTCCTGAGTTATGCCAACACTGGTAAAACAAAGTCATAACTAAGAGGCAGCAGGTCATTTATGAGCATATTAGTCAGCAAATCAGATTAATGAGGCAGTAAGTCAAAATGTGAGATAAGAAGCAGAAATTGCAAGTTAGCCTGGTCATATTTAAGAGACAGCAAGTCAGAGTTCTGAGACAATGCATCAATTAAGAGTCGTCACGACTATGAGATAGCAAGTCATTATGAAACATGCAGTAGCAGGTGCTAATTATGAGAATAGAGGTAGAAGCAGATGAGGAAAGTGATGGGGAAATCCCCTCCATCCACACCCATGACTGAAGCACACTTGAGCAAGTTTTCCAGGTGTGATGTGGCTTTCAATTTGCACACTGTTATTAAGATTAATTAATTAAACAAAAAAGAATAAAGAAAGCAAGGAACAAAAAATAAACTGTATTTTGTACTTGAGATAAGTCAGAATTATGCTACACTCTCATAAATGGCGGAAAGGGGCTTTGTGATTTTTCCCCCCGCTGTGTGCAGTACCGTCTTCGGCCGCTAGATGTCCATAAAGAGAAATAAAACGCCCGTTTGGATCCGATCAATCAACCGCCCTGGAGAGACTATCATGGAGGAAACGGAACGGCGCTGATCTTAGCAGCCAAAAGGACATTTTTTTATCAGACTGTAGCGGCCTCCACCCAAACCTACTGGGCCGACTAATGCCACGGATTACCGAAGCGGGATCGACAGAAACACCACCCGCTCCCATTTTGTCCAGCCGTGAGCGCGAGAGTGTGTTTTCAGTAGTAATAATGGCGGATTGCTCTCAGGATCTGACCCTTTAGCTGTCTGACTGGACTGAAACTACACACTCGGCTTTTTTTCCCCAGGTATCCTTTGTAACGCCAAACGTTACACTCGACATAACGCGGTGAAGACGGGGCACTTTGTCGCATTTTTTCGCTCACCTTGGTTCCCAGAAGTTCCCGGAACGTGCTGGTGGGGGTTTGGCTTGTAAGACATTCCTAAAGACATATTAAATTACAGAAATAAAAATGTCCCTAAATTCGGCGAAGCGTCCGTCTCACAGACACTTTTTGTTTACAGCGGAGCAGCACCGGCAAATATGGCCGTCACTTATATTGACACCCACTATCCAATCCATCATTGCAGTGATAAAATCCCCAAAAACACAGTTTCACAAGCTCCTCACTCAAAACCAAAGTTTTAACAGCTAACGGATCACTTCAACTGCCACAAAAACACTATTAATAAACATTTACATAGAAATATATTTAACTAATTTAGTCATTTAATAATCCCAGGCCAGGCCACATGGAAGTTTTTTTAGTGGCTTTTTCCATTTTCCATAATTACACTTTTTATTTTAGGATGTGAAACACTGAGGATATTAAACATTAAAAATAAGCTGAATTTATGCAGCACCTTTCACAAAGCCAATGCCGTTTTAGAGAGATAACCGTAGAAAAAGATTATTATTATTGAGGAGCTGAGGGAGGGCCATGGTATTGAAGGGTCTACCTTTGAAAAAACAGATCACATTTAATAACTGCTGCCTCTTCGATATGTGGCTTTGTTTTCAGCTTATTAACAGTGTTCAGTTTCCCCATTAAGGTATTTCTAGTACAGACCCAACCAGGACCTCAGCTGTGGTTCTTCTAGAACTATTGCTCCTCACGTCACTAGATTTAGGTGACCAGAAATGAGCCAAAAATCATTTTCAGCCATCTCTAGGACTTCATTTTATAAAGCAGGATTTCTCAGTCTAACCTGTACATAAGAAGTTCCATGTCTCATGTTCTGAGATGCTTTCTAAATATGGGTCCAATGTCTATAATCAGTCTGAGAAACATGGTTTGAGTTGATATTCACAGATATAGTCCTGGAAACTGATTGAGGTAGGGTCTGAAAGGTCTAGTAAAAGAAGTGATCACTAGTTTAAATTAACCACAAGATTTATTGGTCATATGCAAGAGGTAGAGATCTTGCACTCAATTTTCAGTTTCTTTATACAACAGATCCATCAGTAGTGCAACTCGTGCAAAGATGTAATGACAAAGTGTTTTAACATCTATACCTTAAGCAAAACATGACTTTTGATATGCAACTATACACAGATAGGATGAAGAAACCTAGCATTTGCATCTACTTTGTCAACATTTACAGCAAAAAATGAGATGGGGAGGCTTTATAGTCCTTCAGCCCAGGTACATTAAATGTTTTGTGTATTAAAAAGCAAGAAACGGGAAATGCAGAAATGAAAGCTCAGTCACTGAGCGGGGGATATTCCAGTTTGTAACCTCACTGTATTCGGTCGACATTTTAAATACGCAAAACTAAAGCAAAGCAGAACATTTTACGGGCAAAAATTCTGCCCCCTTGGACACCGGCTTCGTTCCTTTCTAAACAGATTTTTAAAAAGAAAAAAATCCAAGTAATCGATTATTCATGCAACATGACATTTCCTGTTATTAGAATTCTTAACAGGAGATTTTCCTCATCACCCATCAATGAGCCAACACTTTCCTCTGTACCGCAGGGATATTCCACCATTTTTGATGTGCTTAACTAAGAGCTTGCAATTGATTTATAGTTAAGTGCATTGTGAAACTTGAGGCAGAAATGCTCCTACAGGGACCAATTCTAAAATCAGCCAACTACAACAGCGGTGACGTCTGTCCGAGTGACCATGAACTTTGTAATGAACAAAAATAGTCGAGCTAAAACATTTAGCCTTCGACTAAAACTAAAAGCAAACCAATAATACATAAAATGACAAAACTGTTGATTACAATAATTCAACAAGTTTTTTAATCAAAAAAAAAGGAAAGTAAAGTCTAAAAGCAATTCATCTTGTCTCCTGAAATCTGATTTCTATTTCTGCACCATCACCACCTCCAAGAACAAAAACCAAAACACTGGTCCAAGTGAACTGAATCAGAAAAGCAACTGAAGAGGATGTTCTAATGCAAAAATGATGGAATACCCCTTTAGGTGGTCAACCGGCACAGGGTGGGCCATACATGCGTTACATTGAGGGAGGGGAAAGAACTGATGAAGTTAAACCCCTGAGTGCTGGAAAGTCCTATGGAAATCAAATTATGGGTGACTTTGCAGCCTGGTTCAAACATGTTGAGTGATGACCACAGGCACACAGATTGGCGGTAGAAAGCCCCAAACAAAAAAAGAAGAAGAAAAAGGCAGGGCAGCCTGAACCAGCATCTCCCCTTCTCCCAATGCATCCTCTTCACAAGATGGGAGGCCTTCCAAATTTGAGTCTGTAGTCCGGCAAGCCTCTCTTGGGATTGGGCCATCTTTGGACATGAACCCTGAATGATTAAATACCACGCAACTGCATTCTTCCTCGTTACATGCCAGTAGGGAGGAAGAGGAGGGCAGGCTGGCTCGTTATGCAGATCTGAAGTCCTGTGTCTGCTTGAGGCCAAGGAGCCGTGCTAAGTGTTGACTGTGTGACTGATGCTTTGTGGGTGCAACTGCTGCCACATCTGCTGCTGCTGCACTGCCAGTTGCTGAGATTGGTCTGATGAGGACAGGATGTTGGTCAGGGGAGAAACACAATTCACTGGAATGATTAGACCTGTACAAGACAAAGAAGGAGGGGGTCAACAATCATTGAAGATGTACAGTATTTCAAAAGAGTACACCCCTTACATTTTTGTAAATATTTTATTATATTCATGGGACAACACTGAAGATATGATACTTTGATGCAATGTAAAGTAGTCAGTGTACAGCTTGTAACTTTTGTAACAACAGTGTAAATTTGCTGTCACCTCAAAATAACTCAACACCACTATTAATGTCTAAACTGGCAACAGAAGTGAGTACAAATGTCCAAATTGTGCCAGCCATTATTTTCCAGCACTGCCTTAACTCTTAGACATGGAGTTCACTAGAGTTTCACAGGTTGCCACTGGAATCCTCTTTCACTCCTCCATGATGAAGTCACAGAGATGGTGGATGTTCGAGACCTTGTGCTCCTCCACCTTCTGTTTGAGGCCCCACAGATGCTCAATAGTGTTTAGGTCTGGAGACAGGCTCGGCCAGTTTTGGAGATGTGTTTGGGGTTATGATGTTGGAATACTGCCCTGCAGACCAGTTTCTAAAGGGAGGGGATCATGCTCTGCTTCAATATGTCACAGTAGATGTTAACACCGGGGAAGGAAAAATGGTTAATTGGGCACAAGATGTACATTTTCACTTAGGGGTGTACTCACTTTTGTTGCCAGCGGTTTAGACATTAATGCTTCTGTTGAGTTATTTTGAGGGGACGGCAAATTTACAGTTATACAAGCTCTACACAGACTACTTTACATTGTATCAATGTGTCATATCTTCAGTGTTGTCCCATTAAGATAATCAAATATTTACAAAAACATGGTGTACTCAATTTTGCAAGATACTGTATACGCATGTAGGTAATCTGTGGACTATGTAACTCACCTACTATTCTTTGCCCATCCTCTGTTCTCAAACGAACAATTTGCATTTTCACATTGCTTCCACTGACGGATGCCAAGACCCCCTCTACCTTGGTCCACACACTGAGGACAGAACCACAGAGAACGTAGTACGTTCTGCAGCGCAGCCCTACTTCACACTGCAGTCCCACTGAGGCCTTTTTACAGTTCCCACGCCTGTCAGCAAGAAAACAACTAAACATTAATACTCTGTGCTGCAGAAAACTGCTAGTTTAACCAAGTTTCAAAAGAGTTTAATATACTGACTGCAAACGCTCACCAATAGGCATGAGAGCAGATGTCAGCTGAGGATTTGTACTGATCAATCCAGTGCTGCTTTGCGTCATCTGAAAGGACCTATTTAAAAGACAGTTGTGCTTCAGTCAAAGTAAAGTTGCAATTTATCAATTGTATAAAGATTTTCAGAATTGAAGCTACAGAGAAGAAAAATTACCTTTTTACATCTCTTACGGATATCTGCATATATCTCCAGTTTCAGCTGCTTCCCTGTGTTTGGTCTGTACACCATGAAAAGTCTCTTTTTGGTGTTGACCTCCTTTACCAAGATGGCGATCTTCTTGTTATTCCGTACCTAGTTAAATTCAAACAGCTGTCAACTTGGAAGCTTTCAGAAGAACACCCTTCATAACATATTAATGAGGACTTAAACTTAAGACAATTTAGAAAGATTAAATATCTTGCCTGCACATAAAAGCCATCATCAGGTCCATCCTGTTCAGCCCAAGCATGTGTGGCATCCTCCCATGACATGCCTCTCTCTACACTCACCTAAAGAAGAGAATTATAACCTCTTAATATGGCAAAAACTACAAGCAAAAGATGTTCAAACTGTATGAGATGTTAACACATGGCTAGGTAGAATTTGATGATGCAGAGTTCGAATCTTGCTGTATGATATGTGCAAGACAGGAAGACAAGTGCATTTACTAGAAAGCTTGTTGTTAAATGTGTGTGTATATACCGTATACAGCTCAACATGTCCTGATGTGGAATATCCTGGTGTCAGAAACTTCTTAGCATCGATCTTTTTAACCTTCTCATCTCCAGAGCCCAAATCTGTAAGAGATTTTACAGAACACAAAATAAGTCAAAACTATAAACCTTTGCTCACACAGACAAAATTCAGTAGCTGTTCTCTTACCCAAAATTCCCATATCATATCTTCCATTCTTTTTGGCATTCTGAACAACAGCACTCAATGTGTCTGAGAAGTACTGGAAGAGGGCATTCTGCTGCTGGACCTCCATACCAAGAATCCTGTTCAGGAACTTTCCAATGTTGTTGTAATCTAAATGAAAATGTACAGTAAGAAGGTATGCAAATGGGTTTGTGCAAAAAAAGGGGGACATTTGCTTTTGGGACCTTCAACCAATGAATAAATGTCTTACCTTTATCCAATGAGAGGACACCAGATCTATCTTCCACATTGATCAACCCGACACCAATTAAACCATTACGAATTTCTGTGGTAAAGATTTGTAGTCAAATTACATCAAGTGTTGGATAACATTGTAAAGTTCAATCACATGGGAAATTGAGTTTATTATATTTGCCCAAGCCACAATTCCACCCTCTATGATACAGTGCTGTCAGACAAGGTGCTTTTACTCAAATGACCCTCAAAACATATTTTGTAGCCATATGCACATTCCGACCCAAAAAAATCCAGGGAAGCCTGGATGTAGAATTTGACCTTAAACACACTAGCATTGAATGACTCAAAAAATGAGGTTTTCTGAACCTCACTGAAGGGCTGTCTATGATTTAAAAAGGGCAGTACATGCAAGAAACACTTAAAACTTAAAACAGGGTAACTTTGTTTTTTTAGAAAGTCCAATATGGTACCAGTAGATACATTTTTATCTGTAGGGACTGAACAAGGGTGAATCTTTTACCAATCAGATATATTCCCATGGGGGGTACTTATTTTATTTCTGCATGACTGTACATAAACACAATATTTTGGGTAGCAGTAGCCTAGGGGTGGGGACCATGCACCGGACAAATGATAGGTCAAAAGTCCTGGCCCAGACAGCACAAAAGGTACCCTTGAGCAAGGTACCATCCTTCTACACGGCTCCCTGGGCACTGTTAACAGCCATTTGCTTCTCCGTGTGTGATGGGAAAATACAGGAGCTGTTCACTGTGTGTGGTGGTGTTCAATGACGGTCACTATCCCCAAACATCTTCTTACCTTTAAAGAAATCCCCTTCAAATTCACAAGGTGGAGAGACCAGTGGAGAGTCCAGATTGACAATAGATTTCATAACGATTTCCAGAGCATTTCTACCATACTAGAAGAAAGAAAGAAAAAAATAATAATATATTAGCCAGAGTTGTACCTACGTCTACAAATTCTTAAGAATGGGGTCTTACTTTGTTGTCAAAGTTGAACCGACTGAGGTCTCTGGTCTCTGTGGCTCTTCGGTCTCCATGAGTGAGAGCACCCTGTGTATTTGCAAACATGCAGGTATTATTAGTATATAAAAATCACTAATTTGCAATGCTAAAAACAAAGATTTTGTACCCACCAAGCTCTCTAATCTTTTGGCAACAATGGAGGCAAATCTTTGTTCTCCAGCAAGTTCTGAGATAAGGAAAACATACTCGGGTGCAGTGACCTGGTTCGATCTGTGTGTTCTACCTACAAGCAGACATGGTGAAAAATTGGCAGAAGTAGACAAGTTGTAACGAGGAAGGAAATAGTTCTAAAGTATTTAAGCTAAGCACAGATACAAGCAGTATTGTTTTAACATATAAAACACAAAATGTTTAATATGGTTCATCTAAAGCTCTTAAGACAGGTTAGCCACAACACTCAAATTACCTACCAAACTGCTGAATAGCCCTGTCTGCGCTCCATGGTAACTCTAATGTCATGTGCACCCTCCTCCTCTGGTTCTTTACTCGACGGTCTGCTTGTAGTGAAATACCAGAACTGGCTGCCTCAGAGATTATAGCAATATTCTACAATAGACAAAATATTCCACAGTTTTAGTTCAATTCACAAATTTCCCACATTAAAAAAAAGGAGGATAACAAGAACAAACCTTTTCTCCATCCATGAACCTCTGCTTCTCTGTGAGGTTTAGTATTTCTACTGGAACATCCAGTTCAGATCTGGATTCATAAGAAATGCTGCCATCGTCATTGCTGACCACTCTTCCTTTACGTCCAGTCATCTAAAAAAAAAAAAAAAAAAAAAAAAAAAAACCACACCACATGATGGCTCCAGAATTCAGCTCCAGTACAATAAACAGGACAAAGCACCAGCAGGATTCCTACCTCTGCTACATTTTCGGGCCCTCCTAATTCATCAATAAGCTCGTCTAGCGTGTTGGGAGGCATATCCTCTGACAGCTTCTCGAGTTGCTCCAGCAGCTGCCTCTTCATCTGCTGAGCATCCTCCACTGCATCATGACTGGTCATATAACTACTCTCTTCTGGTTCACTTTTCGCTGCAACAAGATAGGAACATTGATGTAACCCTGGTACCTTTTCAGTAATGACTCCCACAAAAAAAGTATTTAACCTCACTCAAGTATGAACAACGATTACGACCACCTACCAGCAGTAATTGTGTTATTGGATGCAGGTTTTACAACAGGCGTTGTGAAAGCAGGCCTGGTCGAACCAAGCCCAGAGGCTAACAAGGCACTTTGAATCGAATCTGGGTCTATGCTCTTTTTCTTCTTCTTCTTTTTGTTCTTTTCTTTGCCCTTCTTGGAGTCTTTCCGAATTAGCCAAGGATCTGAAATTAAAAGCACCAGGTTTAGTTTTCTATAGCAAGCTCAGCCGTCAACAACCTGGGGCTTTTTAGCAGGGGAGCTCTACAGAAATTCTCACCATCTTCCTCATCTTCACTAGAATCATCTTTGAACGGGTTAAAGTCATCTTCTTCGTCATCATCTCCTGAGCTGACTGAATTAAAGCTGTCATCACTTTCAGCATCCTCGTCTGAGCCTCCAGAATTGCTCTCATCGGAGCTGCTTCCTGAAAGCCCTCCAGATTTACGTGCCTTTTTTACTCCCTTCTTAACCTCTGAACCTGCAAATGTAATAATGGTGGGGGAGGTGACAGTGTTTAAAACTTTTCACTTAAATTCGTTACCTTAAACTTTATTCAGTGTTATAAGAAATGTAAAACTGACAGTCAATCTACTTTACATATACATGCAGGTTGGATGTACCTTTGCGTTTCTTGCCCTTCAGCTCTGCTTTCGATTCTGCTGGTGATGGCGTTTTCTTTGCAGACAAGTCAATACCCAGCAAGCTGAAGAGCTTCTGTCTATCTGGAGCAGGGAAGTGTTTTTCCACCAGTGACTGGAAGACACCCCTTAAGAACAAAAATACAAACGGTCAGCACAATTTCACTTCAGACTTGCTTAAATTTCATAACATTGTTAAAGAAACACAGATTAACCCATTACTTGGTCTGTTCAACATAGCCTACTACAAACTGCTCATGTACTGACCGTACAATACCAGTAAAGAGTATTTGAACAGTATCTCCAGGTCACAAACAAACCAAAGGGGACTTATTACTTTGATCTAAAATTCTTGTATGGAGGTAGAGTGATTTGTAGATATAGCATAGCTCCATAAATCAACACAAGACTGTGGTTAATGCAGTGACTAGAACGCTAAGAGACAGATATGAGTAGCAGCATACACACTGGTGCAGCCAGTTTAACTTTTTAAAATGTATTTACAAGCACTGGATTAACAGTGTGCACCAAGTGTGAATGTTCAACATTTCAACTTAAACCAGGATTACATTACACAACTCCCGACAAGAACAGTGTCTGTACATTAACTACAAATATAACGAGATCAAGCATAAAATTAAGTCTTTATTCTTTGCATCAGCAGAAGCACAACACTGCCATTTGATTTAATGAGTAACAAGTGCGCATGGCACAGTTCAATTTCAATTGTGGGACTCAATGTTCAGTCGTGGCATTAACGTCCAAAAACCTCAATTTTTTAATTTTTTTTAAGCTTTAGAAAAGTCCCTGGTATAGATGTGCAATTGATCACTTGAAAACTGTGCACCATAATACAATACGGGAAAGTAGACCATACTAGCTTATTGAACACAGGGCCTGTGAATAATTTTCCCCAAAAACTACATTTTCTCCCTGTAGAACCAATTTTCACCAAGACAAAAATAGCCATAAAAGTTAGAATACATATTTTTTCTGAATTAAGGCTGGAAGATTAAGATTTTAGAATTAAAACATCTGCCCTTACTTTGCAGTAGAGACAAAGTCATTGAGCTCGCCACCACCTTCCTCTAAGGCTTCCAGTGTTCGAGCCTCCCCTGTTGACTGCAAACCGATAACCACACACTAAAAAAAAGGGGAACATAAGAAGTCTGGTTTACTCAACAATTACAGCCAATTCACATCTTAAATTAAAATAAACATCTGATCTAACCTTTCCATTCTTAACCTCCTCCCGAGCAAGTTGCACTACTCTCCTAACTTTGGAAGCGATACACAGGTACTTGAAGAACCTTTGGTGTGCAGACCAGAACTGCCCCCACATTGACTTTTTCATCCGCTGTTCTGCATCCATCAAGTTTGCTGCTTGTTGAAACTTCTCTCTTGCACTCACCCACTACAAATTTGAAAACGGGCAGTAAATCAACACATGTGCAATTCATATATTCAATCAACAGCATTTAACATTGAGTGTAACATTTACAGATTTGCATCACTCCAGGTGTGTATGTAAAGTGTCGTTATATTGCAGTATTTATGAAGATGCAAAAGTACATACCAGACGAACTGACTTGTTATACATCTTGACGTAGTTTTGTGTCAGAGGTACTTCCTCGATTTTAAACGTCACGCCTTGGAAGCTCAACTGGCGAGCAATATACATGCCTCGAAGTTTCATATCCATGGCAACAATTTCCATGGCACCAACACCTCTACAATAAATGTGATCAAATAAAGAAACATGAATCGCAGGTCGTATTTCATACATAACCTAAAAACACTGATTTAAAAGAAATTCGAAGAGAAGGCCAACCTTCTTTCAACGGCTTGAATAAAATTGGTAAACTCTTTAAAAGGAGTTCCATCTCCCCAAATGCCAAGACGATTCATATAAGCCATGTTCCGAGGTTCAGATGCTCCTAAAAAAATTTTTTAAAAAAAGGCACAGATGTAGTAAAAAATGTAATGCTTAAAAACATGCAAGCTTTTTTTTGCCAACATACCTGTAGCACTGGCATACACAACCCGTGCTTTTGGCAGTTTGTTCTGGAGCTCAAGAACTGCTAGACCAGTCTTTGTTGGCTTTGAGGACCCAATAGGACAAACATTTTTTGCTTTATGACACTCATCAAAGACTATCTGAAAGGCTCAGTTAAAGGAAGCAATTGTGTCAAAACAACTCAAATGCATAAATAAAACACACACAGAAACAAAAGGGATACGACGCCATCAAAGTCATCCCCACACCAGTGAAGAAGCTGTTTGAATCTTGTCTTGTACTTTCCACCTGACTGGCTTTCCCCAATCAGGGAGGAGTATGTAGCAAATATCACACCTTTTTTCACACTCCCATTGTGTTTGGATGAAATCTTTCCATATTTGAACTGAAGGAAGAAACAAAAACAGTTTAGTTTCACATCAAACCAGTACAGACCCAAAACGTCAGGCAACATTTCCTGTACCTTGTTCAAAGAATGGACCTGAATGTTCTTTGCTCCAATGTCTCTCAAGTCCCTCTCTGCATCATATTTCAAATCATTTGAGACACTAAACCTGAAGAGTAAAACAAAGACCATAAACTTTTGTATTTTGAAAATGTTTCATTAAATTCTGAGAAGAAAAAGTGTGAAATGCCATAGTACCATAGAGATCTTTTCCTGCCAAGAAGGTAGTTCTCATATATAATGCCAGCTATGGTTCTTCCCTTTCCAACACCAGCACCATCACCAATCAGGTAAGCTGCTCTGTCTCCATTTGGAAGGAATGTCTCATGTTGCTGCAAAGCCAAATAAACGTTGTAAAAATTTGACCACGTAAATATGAAACTGCTATAAATACTGACCTGGACATAAAATGTTTGCACAGTCATGACCACCTCAAAAAGAAACCTTTACGTGTGAATGAGTTGATTAGTACAAACCTGGGAGGCATACGTGACGGCCTCAAGTTGAAGAGCAGATAACCAGCCCCTGTCGATTGTCTCTTCTGGAATGGAAAGTCTGTACCACACATTGGGTGGGTTGACACTAGACAGGGAGCTGGTCTCAACCACAGGGTCAGGATGCCGCTCTCCTATCTTCACTAGTAGATAAATGAATCAAGTTAACACCACCATTAAAAAGCATACAGCCTACTCACAGACACGTCAAAAACCTAGCCATCGACATTTTCTCCATTTAATCACAAACACGTTAATAGAGGGCATGACAAAATTATGTTCTCTGTCCTTAACTGGTTGTACACACATTTCATTGGCATGTATTCCGCATACGTCTCTGCATGTCCCAGTTCCTCCTCCTCTTCCTCCTCTGGTTCCTCTTCTTCCTTCATTACTGGCAATTTCTAAAATTATTTTCAAACAATATTTAAAAATCCATAACAAGATACTCCCAAGCATATACACATTCATATAAAAGGCTTACATTTACAGGTGAAAAACTCCGCATTTTAATTTCATCATTGACCCAGATTCTGGCAACTTCTTTACTTGATACTTCTTTCTTCACACCATTTACCTCCGCTATAAAAACATTAATGCAGAAATGAGATGACAAAAAAGAACAACATTTTCATGTACTAATAGGCACCACAGAAAGCAACCCAACCCCCAAAGTTTCACCTGTGTAAATACCTAGGTCCCAATTAAGTGAAATCCCATTTAAACCCTACCCATACCTGGTTTATTCATCATCTTTGTGGAGACCAAAATAATCTCTGAAAGGGGAGAGCACCAGAAGACTTAAAAGTAGTAAAACAGGTGAAATTTCCAAAACAGTTGATACCATGTACATCCCCATAAAAATATGTTTCTCAAAATCAGTAATACATTAAAATTTTTAAAGAAATTGAGGCAAATCCAAACATGCTACAATATAATACAAAACCTCCAAAAAAATTAATCTCTGACTTTTCACATATAGAAAACAGCTTCATAAACTCATGGGAGTGGGAAGCACAGTCAGATACTCAAAATGCTAATCTGGGAATATGAATAATAAAAAACAGCCCAAAATGATTGTGATTGTTGTCTTGTAATTTTTACTATACTGTAAAACTTGTTTTGTGGTAATTTGTTGAGAAATATTATAATATATATTATATTTGCATATTAAAGTATAGATAACCTGGTTTAAAGACAAGTGATAAAATAATTCACTTTTTCAGACACCACTGCTTTTTGAAATTTGACAGGAACACCAGGACTCACTTGTGCCTGTAGCTGTAGCAACAGGCTGAGCGATATCAGGTGGAGGCTTTAGCTTCATTAGCTCTCCAAGGCTGTTTGTCTTCAGGTTGCGGGTCTTGAGTAGGTCCTTAAGCTTGACCTGCTCCTGGTTTGATGGGATCACAGTGCAAACAGTGGGAGCAGTGGAAGGTGATGAGGAGCTCTGATGGGCTGTAGATGATGTTTGCACCACCTTGGTAACTGTGATGGTCTGCCTGGAGGTGGTTCCTGCTGAAGGTTTGGTGACAACTATGGTTCCCAGTGATGGCAACTGATTCAGTTGATTTAAGACAAATGTGGTGGTAGAGGGCTGAGGCTTCTGCTTGAAAATGCATAAAGACAGTATTGACATTAGTTCTGAATATTCTGAATATTGCAAATATACACACACATTAGATAGACAGATAGATATGCTCACAAAAACTACAGCATGAACAGAATTGAAGACTGGAGCATTTAACATACAGTATGTTTCACAAATGGAAACCAAATCTCTTTACCATTCCATTTTAAGGAAATATAAAACAAGAAGAGCTTACTCTGATTGTGACAGCAGGTGTAGGTAGCACAGCAGGTTCCATTCTTACAATTCCAGCTGCCTCACTGCCTAGGCCAATGTCAAGGGCATTTTTTGAGACTGACTGAAGATGAGAATGAAGTCGGTGTTTATTAAAACAGAACATCATGCAATCATCTAATTAAGAACACAAACATTTATTAAATTTGAAAACAGCATGTTGAGGAAAACAAATTACCTAGAATTACACGCAAAAAAAATGACACTAATAGATTACTCAATAAACACACAATGTCAGAGACCTTACCTGTTGAGAGGCAGGGGACTGGACATTGTCCTGAGAATCAATGTCAAAAAGGTCATTTGGGCAGATTCCACTCTCACTAAGGGCTGCAAGAAGCAAATCTTGTCCAGGATCCATCATCTAAAAACCTGTTGAAAGCATTGCAGTGTTGAAAATCACCACTTATGGAAACTGGTTAAAATATTTTTTCAGCATGATAGATATGGCACTGCTTAGTGTTTGTATAGACAATTATAAAGAAAACTACTTAAAATGCCTCCATATGTAAGGACCTGCATAGAATAAATTGCATTTAAAAATTAATCAAGATGCTAGAAACACATACACAGTGTACCACTAGTCAAACAAAACGACTGTCATCACCCATAATGTCGATTAATACAAACATGCACAGCCTTTGTTGCCATGACCAGGGATTAAGGCTACATTCATCATGAAATGTGTTACTGGGAACTTTAAATTTAATTTAGTGATGTTTGTTTTAACACGGTGCACAGTAATGTAATACTGTTAAATAAGCATACTATAAAAAAGGGGGACCGACATAGTTTGCGATTCACCACAACACGAAGCACTGCACGTGTTGCAAAAGCTCGTTCAGCTCAGCTAGCCTAGCTAACTACTACTACTTCCCCATCTGACGTTGCAAGGCGAAAACTGCAACCGGCTACAGAAATGATGTACAATAGTAAACACACAATACAATACAGACAGCAAAGAAAAAAACGAAAGTGTTGCTTTAAACATACATCAAACAAACATACATTTAAAAACAATTCCATCGTACGCGGCTAAAAATATGACTAACTGGGTACGTTAGCTAACTAGCTATCGAACACAAACAAGCGTCACTTTCATTTTACAGGGAGTGATATTTACCTACCCGGTTTAACCGTTTAACTGACTAATAGCGAATGTCCACGTATACTGAACACATTTGGGTAAGTACTTAATCTACTATTCACTATATTCCATCCGTCTCGTTAGGACAATAGCCTTAGTTGAAGAAAACTGCATGGTAACGAATGGAATTGTTTGCGCTAAGTTGGCTGCTAGCTAGCGCGCTAACGGTAGTCTGACTCACGACCTCCAGCTCTTAAACTACAAAAAAACAAAGGATAAAATGTCCAGCTGTAGTTGCTTCTTGTTCTGGTCAACGAACAATAAGATATTTAAAGCTTAACGTTTCAGTTACTCTATACTCGTCCACGAATCACGGCACCTTTACGCGAGTAGCTTTCTGTCGCTAACTGTCTTAGCAGAATCCTCTTCACGCGCTCCGTCACCCACGCAACGGCCAAACGAGCGAGTCGGCGAGCGGTGCGGATGGGAGAAAAGCGACGAAATATACTATCAACTGTATAAAACAATATTGAAAAGACATATGAGAGGGCAAATTATGTTTAAAAACACCTACTGCGCGGGAAAAAGTGTTCTCACTTCGCGTACTTACGCCCTCTCAGCGCCGCGACCGTCAGAAGGAGGTCGCTCTTTTCTCCGCTTGTTTTCTAACCAGCCGCAGCCATCTTTACCAAACGGCCAGAATCGCGTGGGGGTCACGTGACATTTTCCCCCTCAGCCACAGAGAACAGCATTTTTTCCCACCACCGATATTCTCGCAACGAAGCGGCGCGGACGGCGTATGAAACGCCCGTCGAGAAAGCAATTACCGAAAGCCGCCTGTGACCGCGTGGCGTTTGCCATATTAACATCGGATTTAGCCAAAAAATATATATAAAGTAGTCAGAGAAGCACAGCGCTAAACCCGTGTCACGTGACCAATTTCTACGCAAACCCACAGGATATGACGTGTATATGGCTGTTTCCTGCTGTGACGGGGAGTGGTCGACGCGATCCCCATGCTGGTGAGGTCGAAAAATGGACCATTGACCTCTGCTGACGATCAAGTTCATCGAGGTCTGCGATGCGCAAGCACACATGCAAAGTTGATTATCGCCTATCATGATTGTACCCGTGTGAAAGTGTATTCACTATGTTCCCTTAAGTCTCAGTGAGGCCATGGTGCTTCAAAGACTGGCAGAATTAGTGTGAGGTTCAATAAAAAATGCCCTTTAGTTCTGGTGTGCTTAAACTAATATGGCACATAAACTACATTTACATTTATTCATTTGGCTGACGCTTTTGTCCAAAGCGACTTCCAGGTTCAGGAAACAATCAAACATAAAT
>JBBIGC010000036.1:11797243-11808905 GCA_037576955.1 Lepidarchus adonis
ATGCATCAAAAACGGGTTATTTTTCAATATTTTCCAACCAATATTCCTTAAAATCAAACCGGTATTTGTTACTGTGCCTTTAAGACTGCTGTATATACGCAATCTCTATACACTGCCTCATTCAAAAACGAGACTGGGCTGAAAAACTTGAATGGGTGGAGCTAAACTGTTGTAGGTTGAGTGTTTTTCCTGAATAGGCAGATCTGTCTAGATGTCAGAATAAGTTTCTTTTGTTTTGTGACACTAGTGTGTAAACAGTATTTACACACTAGTATTGGATTTATTAAAATAGCTTCCCCGAATTAGGATTATTTAACATAGCACATAAGAAATCGAAATAGTAATGAAGAGGTTCGCTGCTTGTCGGACCAAGTGTATGAAACAAGTTTCTGCACGGACCTATTTGAGTGATGCACATCGACGATCTCTCTGTTTGTTTAATCTCGAAACGTTTTCTACGATGCAAAGCGTATTTATCAGTTAAGAGTACTTAATAGCTGTAGAGTCGAAAAGAGTTTCATTATTTATTTTTTTACTGCAAAGTCACACTCACAGCGGTAAGAACGAAGCCGGTAAGTTTATTTCCCGTTTTACCTGAAATAGTGCTGTGTTTTCCATGTACACTATTCAATATTCTTCATATTCATTCAATACTCTTTAGATCTCGTTTATCTTGTTATCGTTCAGCTAAACCATTCCTGTTTACTTAATACTAAAACATATTCATTGTGCGGCATTTTTTTTCGAAAAAGCAAAAGAGAAACGTTATTAATTCATGAGTTTTTGGTCAGTCATTGAGGTAAATCACGTTTTCATTTGTGAAATTATTTCTGTGGTATATTTATCTAAGAATAAACATTCAAGTATTACACTATATATTAAGTTCTCCCTTTCTTTGGGGAACCGACTGCACTAGAGACATTTCTCCTGGATTCTTACAGTAAGAGAGCAATTCATTTTCCTACAGTTCAGTGTAGTACTATATTAATGTACAGATTACTCCAAGAGCTCACTATGTGAAGACCAGAGATCTGTAAAATGACCATACAGATATGATATCTCTCTCTCATATATTATTCTAATCGTTACTGCACTAAATATTAGCTTGTCATTGTAAAAATATATAACTTAATTAATAAAAATTGTCTGACCCTTTAAACAAGTGGCCAATACAATAATAACTTGTATATAAATGGTGAATCTAAATCTAAACAAAATAATGTGGATGTAAATATTACATACTAAAATGTTTTTGTTTCTTCCAATATTTCAAATACTATATAAAGATGAAGTGACATGACAAATCATGCGTTTCTTGTCGTATTATTTTATTTTTTAAATATGTATTGTGGGTGTTGATCCTATTATAATTTAATGATCAATTAATAGTTTTCACAGTCATTTTAGATTCTAGGTTATAAAACGTCCTTCACCTGTAAAGTTTGAAAGCCTTTGTATGGTCTCTAGTTGCAGACATCTAAGTTCTTTGTGTTCTTTCAGAAAATGAATGAGTGGAGCCCTCTGGCGAAGGTCTACAACCCCTTAAAAGCTGGCAGTATTGACAGCACTGATGTGGAGCCTCATGACCGAGCAATATGGAGGGCAATGAATGCCAATTACCAGCCCAACAAAGAAGTAACAGGAGACCCTCAGCTGACACTTTTTGTTTCGAGATTGAACAAGCAGACTTCTGAAGAGGACCTTAAGAGCGCGTTCTCCAAATTTGGAGATATCCGCAGACTGCGGCTTGTTCGAGACGCTGTTTCTGGCTTTTCCAAGGGATATGCCTTTATCGAGTATAAGGAAGAACGCTCTCTGATGAAGGCATGGCGAGATGCTAATAAGATGGTGATAGATCAGCAAGAACTCTTTGTGGACTTTGAACTGGAGCGCACCCTGCAGGGCTGGATCCCCCGGCGCCTTGGTGGTGGTTTGGGAGGGAAGAAAGAGTCTGGACAGCTGAGGTTCGGAGGCAGGGACAGACCATTCAGGAGACCAATCAATCTGACTGGGGCAATGCCTCAAGGAAGACCTGGTGAATGCAGGTGGGATGGAGGAGGAAGGGAAGAGAGACAGAAAGACAGAGCCGCGTCCCCGGGCCGGGACAGAGACTACGGGCGACGGCGCGAGCGAAGAGATGAATGGGAACGAGGTCCAAGAGATTACCATAAAGATGGAAGGGACTCTAGACGATACAGGGAAAGGAGTAGTGAGAAAGAGTTTAACCGAGGAAAAGAGGACAGAAGGTACCGGGAATTCTACAGAGATTCAGAAAGAAGATAGCTGGCGTGGTGATGCTTCAGAAAACAATATTTTGCAGTATGTCTAAATAATTTGTAGAAATACTATGAACTTATCTCACGTGAAATACCTTCCCATTCCCAAAAAAAGTTGAAAATTCCTTCTGAGAACTTAGAAGAACACACTATTCTTCTGACACCAAGTTTGAACTTGAAGCCTATTGCTAGGGACATGCTATTTGACCATTCTCATCTGCATTTCTTTAATGTTCTACTTCGAAACAAAATGTAAAGGTGGTGAGTGCAAAAAATGCATTTCTTGGGAGAATACTGTATAAAATACTTTAATGGGCAATGAGATGAAATAATGATGCGTTCCCCATTGCACTAATGCATATTGTTCAATGAGCATTTGTTTTTCCTTTAGTACATTTTAAGCATGATTTTTTTTCAGCTTTATCAAATCCTAAAATCTTTTGTAGCTACATCACAAGTGTTTAAACATTGAATAAAAACACTGGCAAGCTCACAAAGCGGCTTTTGTCAGTATGTCTTGCCATAATAGAATTGGCATTTTCATGCTCTTTTTTTATCGCCAATGAAAGCGCCACTTGAGTTGTAAGAATGCAAAAAAGCTGTAGATCATTTCCAAGAGTCTGCAATTCACAAATAAATTTAAATAACTTTTACAGTGGTGCTATGGGGCTGTACATCTCAAACAACAGCACTGTGCCATCAGGTTCCACAGCATTTCAGTGTGGCAATGTGATTACTGTGCAAAATCTCAACACTTTCAATGTGTTTAAACTTGTAAAAAAAATGCCACATTATTGGCAGTGCACCATTTCTACGATGGGCATACCAACCCGACAGTAAAACTTGATTCATTTTAAATTCCAGGCAAATTACCTTTCGCAGCTATTGCCTTATTACATAATTCAATTTGAATTTAAATATGTAAAGTCCTCTAATCGAAACTGTATTATAACTACTCAAGGCACATCATCACCACCTCTTCCATGACTTCCTCAGCCCTTCTGACTTTCAACATCTTCAGAAAGATGATGTCTTCCATTCAGGCTTTTCTACTTACAGTAACTTGGTAATTTGGTATACTAAAGAAATCATTCTAATAAAGAAAAGCTAAGAATAAAGCCTGACATCCCATTTTCTTTGGGACAAGTCAAGGGTTGAAGCATTGTAGAACCATATCTATGTTTAAACTGCTTCATTTTCTGTGTCCCTTTGTGAGTCCTTTGTGTATCCACTAATGGCAGGTTGCAGAGATGTGCGAACAGACCATAATAGGGGCGTGTAAGTGAGGGTTGTCACATGGCACAGGTTAGGGATTAGAGGGCCTTTGTGCTCGTTGCTGTCCAGCAGATTACATGTGCTGTAAGGCCTCCTGGGCCTGCTCCGTGTAAACCCCATCATTGCCAGCCCACGAGCCAAAGCTGTCGTCCAGGTGCCTCTGAGAGCTGCGCTTCTTGTCTCGGGAAAAAAAGCTAAACCTAGAACAGAGACAGAAAGAGGAAGAGAGGGAGGTATTCAAGGTTTGCAGATTGTTTAGAATTTTGGGCATAAAATTAATCCTTTGTTTAGCAATGATATCCGAATATATTCAAATAACTTACAATTTAAATTATTTTAAAATTAATTTCATTAAATTTTATTTGTAAAAAACCCAAAAAGCAAAATAGCATTAAATCAGTGTGTCATGTGTATCCGAGACCAATTCTGTTGAACGGGAATGGCTTATTCTTATTGGTCCTTACTCATCAAAGTTTAGTAGTTAAATTGGCTTGCAAATAAATACAATAATAACTTGTATATACGGCATATACATGGTAAATCCAAATATAAATGAAATAATGTGGATGTAAATATTAATAAAACGTTTTTGTTTCTTCCAATATTTCAAATATGACGTAAACAAGAAGTGACATGACAAATCAAGAGTTTCCTACCATAAGAGTATATTTAAAAAAAAAAGTTTTCTGGGTGTTAATCTTATTATAATTGATCAATTAATACTTTTCACAGTCATTTTCTTCCCCTGTGAAGTTTGAAGCACATTACAATAACAAACCAAATTGGTTTTAAATTATTCTTTAAATTACTATTTAACTCTGATTCCAAACGTTTTTAATGGGGGTGTAATCAGTATTTGTTTAATTTAATTCCAAATTTGTTATTAAGGCAAGTTCTCAGCATTTGTGGAAGACGAACAATTGCACATTATAACACATGTCGTGTCTCTGAATTTAAATACATCATGTTCCTGCATCAAAATCATATATTATAAATGACTATGTAAATATGAACTTTCACTTGAGTCGTTTTTAATATAAATTCTGTATCTTTGAATGGTTTAAAAACTAAGCCCCTGGATCTTTTCAGCAACTCACCACATACAGTGTGGGCTTATTCTTTTACAGCTTTGATGAATAAGGCCCTATAACACCAGTTACAATATCATGAACCAAAAACAGAGACTTGTTCCTGCCCTTATAAGCTCTTTAAACGCAAACATTGCGATCAAGCCGAGTTGGCGTTTCAAGTTTTTGCAATTTGCTTAAAAAATGGAGCTCATCTCTTGCACCCTAGCTCAGGTAGAAACCTTAAACATTTTAGCCAATCACATCAGAAAACATACAAGCTGCTAGTTTGCCAACCATGGTTAGGGTTTTAAAATACTTAGTAAGATAGTGGGACGGTGTACAAAATCATTTGTTACGTCACAAGTGTTAGCGTGTGAACAGACCCGAGAGAAGAGGGAAAAGGCGCTTTATTCTGACTGGCTGATTCTAATGATCTTCCTGCTGACAAGTCTCAGATAGCCCCACAATCAGCCAATCAGAATAGTCTTGATTATGAGTAGCTCCAACAAGAGGTGAGGTAGGGTTGAGGGGCAGGAAGGGGCATGCAGCACCAAAACATGCACTGGGCTACAGTAAATAAGGGTGTTAACAAGAGCAAAAAGGAAACAAAGGTCAACCACCAAAATAAAAAGGTCGTACAAGGGAAATAAGTCGTCTGATTGGCTGTAAAGTGGGGTCATCTGAAATCAACCCAGCCGCCACCATCGGCATAATGGCTGTGAAGATCCTGTTACAGAGAGGCACAGACACGGAGAGTTGAGCAAAGAGGTAACAACATAAAAAACAGCTGCACTTTACTATCTATACTAAAGTCCTCACTAACTACCCTACCTGTGTAATGTACAACACAATGAGAGACTTGAGTCGCTTCTTCCAGCATATTAGACATAATGGCACACCACACAGAAACCAGGATTATTAAATTCATGCCTTAATTGATTTTAGTGACAGGAATAAAAAGATGTAAAAACATGAAAGAAATGCCATATTATGCTGCAGAACTCTTGCTCGCTACTGAAATCCCATCTGAGGCTCTGTACACTGAAACATACATACACTACTCACAAAACTTTATGGATATTTGCAAGGTTATTATCGTTAACGAAAACTAACAAAATAACAAAAACTAAAAGTAATTACTACATTTTTGTTACCTTAAATAAAAATAAAAAACTATGTCTTTCGGTCACTCTTCCAGTCTCTCTGTATCTCTGTTGCAACCTGCTTCTGTTTCTAAGCTCAGTGGCCATTTCTGTCCGAGAACTTCCTTTTTGAAGCGTAGCGATGGCGACGTACTGTTGATCGATTGTTAGGCGTCGTCTTAGTCTCATAACGTCAAAATGTGAACCGCATGATGAGGAGGATGGTTTAAATAATAATAAATTCTGATTAAACCAGGACATGTATTGGTCGTTTCATGGTTAAGTTCTTTGTTCGAGAACAGCAAGTTGTGTAAAATGTATGGAAACACTGAACAGTTGCACATGTGCATTCAAAAGTTTAAGAAAAAATGTCACTTAAGGTCAATTAAGTTCACCTGTGAAGGTTCTAGTGCATTTTAGGCTCATCCTGAAATTTCAGCCGAAAGCTGAATATCCCATATTATTGTGAGTAGTGTATATTATGTATTACTACATCCTGTTTGTACTTTGGTTTAAGACCTTGTTCATCAGAATACTGTAAAATCTACCCAACATTTGTCATTCACACTTACAGTAGCTGTATGATGAGATTTAGATTTGGATCATGGTGCTAGATGTGATCTCATGAAGAGAGCATATGGGGACAGCCACTATAATTTTGAGTGAAACTCGGATGGGAACAAAGAGGATTATCTAAACCAATGTAAAATGAAGGCAGAACTGAGGGCCATTTGTGTTTGCTGCAATCCAGCACCAACAGGTTGTTCCCAGACTATGAGATCATGGCTTATCATGTATAACTATGTTTTCTGCAAATATTTGAGTCTAGAAGCGTATATGTATGCATGTGGAAAATGAGGGAAATGCCCAAGAGGACAGAACTTTGCAATACGCACAAACGCTTTATGCCAGACTCTGGTTGACCGGTTCTAGAGTGGGGTCTAAGTGTGGGAGAGGGGTCTGGAGTGGGCGGGCCTGCTTCATCTTCCTGCTCTTCACTGGGAAAAGAATAAAGGAGAGTTTATGAATGACAAGTTCAAGCATTTGGGAGAAAAAAAATATTTCATCTGATAATGTAGCTTTACATCCTACAAATTAGACCAACATGTCTGACCATTTTTGCTGAACTGCCCCCTAAAAAAATTACAACCCTGCTCTACGCTCTACAAAAATGAATTGTTTTGCACTTGCGGTGGTGCACTATGCCACATATGAAGTCATTATGAATTCAAGTTAAAAAGAAAAACATCCAGACATTTAGTCAAGACCTGAAAAAGTCACTTACTGACAGTGAGAGGAATTTGTGTTTTTATTTGACAAAAACACTATAAAAGTTTTAAGAGATATATACAAAGTGTTATGACAACTACTAACCTTTTGTAATATGCAATTTCTTCTTGCAGCATGAAGACTTTGGCCTTCAGTTCGTTTCTCTCATGCAGAACATCTCGTAGCTCTTGCAGGGTGAAGCGTGGTCGATTTGGATCTTTTGGATCCAGACCTACTTCTTCATCACACATTGCCTCCTGTTGAACAACAAGAAATTGCATGTGTTTCTAAGGACCAAACAAAAATTTTGGGCCATTAGATATTACCTGTAATTCATGCCTGATGTGGCTCATTCCAAAACAGTTACACAGTTGAAATGGAAGTTAAAATGATGCATGCCTGCTAGTGTGACACACAAAAACATTCTGCAGTAAGAGCAACCCACAAGGGGTAGGTGACCTACAAATCACAATAGTCCCTTAAAGACACACCCTTAAAAATGCACACACGCTTAAAACATGTTTGTAGGCACAATCTCTTACTTTTTAGTATAGCCATAAATAAAAAATCTGGGAAAATATCTAAACTTTAATTGTAAAATTAAGATAAAAAAAATAATTTTACAACAATTATAAAACCACTCCAACACCACATCCCTCCAGGCCCCCCAGGATCTTTTCTTGGATTATCTTCAGGCACTTTTCAGCTCACCACATAGGTTATCCGTGGGATTTTGGCCAGGAACTGAGATGGCCATGCCAAAAGCTTGATTCTGTGGTCAATAATCCATTTTTGTGTGGATTTGGGCATATGATTTATATTATTGCCCTGCTGGAAGCTTTAACCACTACAAAGTTTTAGCTTTTTACCAGAGACAATAACTCTACACTTCTTATACATGTTGACATCAATGATACCAAGGTTCCCACACGAAAAAAAATATCACAGATCCTTTATACTTAACACACAGTAGATGAAGTCTTTTCCTGTATAAGTATTCTCCTTTTTATGTGAAACCCATCATTTGCTTCATCTGAACAAAGAATCTGGTTCCACTCAAAGCTCCAGTAGCTTCTACACTACTTCACTACTGCTGTGATGGATTTTAACATCTTAATTACTCTCAATTATCACCTTAATAGTAAAAATGTGCATTTGCAGGTATGTAACAAAATGTTATACCTGATTAATAAAGGTCAATACACTTGTATTCCCTAATCATCCTTCATAATGAATACAGACTGAAGTGAATTTCCTGCGTCACGTCATATTTATACCCCAGTGAAACAGGAAGTCATGAATGACTACTTAAAAAGGTCCTAAACACTTTTTTAAAAAGTAAAGTATAGCTGGGAACAGGTTGTTAAATTTTGTTATATAATGGATCAAACTGTATTTGTGCAATTTTTGCATTCACACTAAACAAATATGTATCTCACAAAACTTAGTATGCCCCTCACATTTTTGTAAATATTTTATAATATCTTTTCATGTGACAACACTGAAGATATGACACTTTGATACAATGTAAAGTAGCCAGTGTACAGCTTGTATAACAGTGTAAATTCGCTCGCACAATTTGGACATTTTCACATAGGGATGTACTAACTTTTGTTGCATGCAGTTTAGACATTAATGACTGTGTGTTGAGTTATTTTGAGGGGACAGAAACATTTACAGTTATAGAAGCTGCACACTGACTACTTTACATTGTATCAAAGTGTCATATCTTCATAGTTGTCCCATGAAAACATATAATAAAATATATTTTTTTAAATGTGAATGGTGTACCGGTACTCACTTTTGGGATGCTGTATGTCAGTATCAAACAAGAATAAAAACATTTTGTAAATCTAATAAAGGCTGATATTAAAACACATCTGCCATGTTCTCAATGTCAATTAACAGCTACTCATATTGCTTTAACAGTGGAGCAGAAGCTCAGTGGAACTATATAAGCTGCCTATGGAAACATCTACTAGCATTGCAGTTGTTCATGTTGGCACACAAAACAGTGATGAATTCAAAGTGTTAAGTCAACAGAGCTACACCCAGTTTGAAGCACTGAAAGAACTGGTTGAAGAACACTATTTAAAATCTGAAGTCTTGAGTATTTAGTAATAGTCAGTCTATTCAGTAATGCAGCCAATGGACACAAGACCATGTAATTCAATGCAATTCATAAGAACATTCAATTCTAATGTTAACCAGACAATTTAGACAATTTAGGCTGAAACCTTCATTGAAGCAAGTGGTCCTGTTCTGATAAGCAACAACCACAAAAAGATGCAAGATTAGTTTAAAAACCATGCAGCCCTGGCAAACTAAACGGTTACCCATAGCAACACGGCCTCTTCCTCCTCATCATCCTCATACACCTCATCCTCATTTTCATCTGTAAACACCTGGCAGATATGAGGAGCAAGGGAGGGGGTGCACTTCCTTGTTTGAACAAGCTCATGGAGTAAACTCTGATGCAAGGAAAGGACAATAATAATAATAAGTTGTTTGTGTTTTTGAACTGACTATCAATACATGAATGATTTAAGTTCAAAAGATTGTGATTGTGTAGAAAAAAGAGAATTGAATTAGTAATGTAATTTTGCCATGTGTCCATCGTTACAGGGGTAGAACACCTCCAAGACCAGTTGGCTTTGTTGTTCATTCAACAAACCATAATTTTGTTTATAAAAAACTATTAAAAACATGTGCAACAACTTTTCAGACTATAATACAAATCAAAACTTCAGTATCATCCTTATTTCTTATTAATACTGCTTTAATTAAGCAGACAATACATGTAAATAGCAAAAGTAGTTGTCATTCATTGTTACCTACTTAATGTCTGGATGAACTATCCCTTTAAATCGCCTCTAGGTCAAGTTCCTGCATTCCTGACTTGCTGGCCAAGCTATTGCTATATTTATCTACCAGCTCACTCTCATGTCTTCTATGACACTGTGACTAAATTCTCTGATTCACTGTGGTCACATACACGTGAACAGTCCTGATCCATGAGATCATCACATCTGGGGCAAAATTTCCTTAAATGAACTCATGCAACTGTTTAGCAAAACATAATATGTAACTAGTCCACATCTTGGTTACTGTCAAAAATACGAGAATAAAAATGGAAATATATGGTTATAAATTAGTTAACAAAACTTAATATGTAACTGGTCCACCATTTTGGTTGCTATCAAAATTATGAGAATAAAAATGAGAATAAATTGATATAAATTAGTTAGCAAAACTTAATATGTAACTGGTCCACCATCTTGGTTACTATCAAAACAACAAGAATAAAAATGGGAATAAATGGTTATAAATTAGTTAGCAAAACTTAATATGTAACTGGTCTACCATCTTGGATACTGTCAAAATTATGAGAATAAAAATAGAAATATATGGTTATAAATTAGCTAGCAAAACTTAATATGTAACTGGTCCACCATCTTGGTTACTATCAAAACAACAAGAATAAAAATGGGAATAAATGGTTATAAATTAGTTAACAAAACTTGTAAAACATGTAACTGGTCCACCATCTTGGTTACTGTCAAAATTATGAGAATAAAAATGGGAATAAATGGTTGTCACATTTTAATAAAAATGGTGTACAAAAGTTACACTCTCTAAACTGACATAGATACAATAAAAAATAAACCAGTCTTAAAACATATTGGTCATGTTCATGAATCCAGACATGAAATGTCTAAATTAAAATTGTAGTTTAAAACAGGAATATCCATTTGTCTTAAGATAGAAGCTTAGATTATATGAAACTGAAGAAAAACCTTTGCATTTTCAATATGCAAAACATTCAGAAATCTGCTTTCCTATATTCTAATGATATACGAATGCCTTATAACAATCTATTGTGTTAACATTATTTAAACAAGATAAACTGTAACATGTAAAGATTAATTGGTATGATATCTAGAATGAAATGAGGCCTAATTAGTTCTCTATCATTTTTTATGATCAAAGATGGGCACTGGGTTACTTTTGACTTTACCTGTGCAGGTGAAGGTGGTGCAGGAGTCTCTTCGGTTTCAGTGCTGCTCTTCTCTCCCTGCAGTCGTTCCCTAAGCCGTACAACCTCCTGTCGCAGACTCCCCAGCTCCTGCTGCCGTGCCTGGGCAAACGCCTCAAGCTCCACTTTCTGCTCAATCAGAGCCTTGCCCTGAGCTTCTACCACTGTGATCTTGTGCCTCAGGTCATGGTTTATTTTCATCAGCCGGTTCTGCTGTTGCTGTAGCTGGGAGATAAAGGTAAGAGAGTAAAGTTTAAATACAAGTTCAAAATGAAGTCCAACTGTAACTGTGTCAGGTTAAAGGAATGCCAGTGTTTCTAATTCTAATACTAATCTGATGCAACTGCAAGATATATTCAATTATCATGATGACCAATACACAATTAATTAGGAAAGTCAAAAGTAAAGTATTTCCATCTATTATAAAAGTGTGTTGAGTTTTCCACTCTTAGGTAATCCTCCACATGCTGCTAAAGAGAGATTAGGCATGTAATGTTAGGCCTCCATGGTGATGTCTCAGTAGCCCCGTTTACATGGACACTTTTTTTCAATCCGATTAAATTTAATCAGATTAAAAGAACCCAACCGAACTGT
>JBBIGC010000036.1:11809005-11819276 GCA_037576955.1 Lepidarchus adonis
CTATAGCAAAGGGGCGTTGTTACACCACACAGTAGCCAAGCTGGATGAACGGGAAATATACTTGATGCTAGCTCTGCAAAAATCTGTATGCAAAAATCACAAAATAACCGCATGATTTTGAAACGGAGATGAAGGAAAAGGGCGATTATTGCAGCCTGCGCATGTTGCCGCTATTTTGGCTTCGATCATTCAGAGGAACCTCTGGGTGCCCGAGCGATCTCATGATTGCTCTTCCATTGCAGCAGAAATATTGGACCATTCTCCTCCATAAATAAATGGCCAATTTAAATATTTTTTAATCTAATTTATTGGTTTCGCTTTACTTTTAGTATTTGTTTTAGGCAATATTTATGCGGAAATACAGACTACTACACAGTAACAATATTTTACTGCATTTTGTTCTATTGTGATTTCTCATTTGCATTGGATAGTTATGTGCTGTGCACTGTGGTATGACTGACACTCAAAGCAAAACAGTTCCTCTTTAAGTGCTCTTGCTTTGGTTCTTAAAATAGATTTGTATCTGTGGACCTCACACATGTACACAGTAACTCCAATGATACAAAATGCATAGTGGTTCACTCAGCAAGCAATGGCTTAAAATAAAAAGCACTTATGTTCACTTCCAGATTTTCCCAAAGATTCTACCAGAATATTAACATTTTCAGTGCTTCAATATTTTATATAAAAGAGTCCCTAACTAATACTAATTCATTAAATTACTGAGAAATTCTGAAAGAGTACCCTAATAGGGATGTGATAATAATAAGTTCATGTGGATATGATTAGATTTACAGTACTCCACACAACTCCAATCCAGGCACTAATTCTCTCTCATCTAGACTTTTGCAACTTACTGCTGACCGGTCTACCTGCAACCACGATCACGCCACTACAGAGGATCCAGAATGCAGTAGCTTGGCTGATCTTAAACCAGCCAATTCACGCCCATGTGACGCCAATGCTTCATTCTCTACACTGGCTTCCCATCCCAGCGCGCATCAAATTCAAGTCCCTGATGCTCGTCTACAGGATCATTAACAGATTTGCTCCCTGCTACATGACAACACTCATCCAGTCCTACACACCCACCAGATCACTTAGATCAGTGAGAGAACAGCGATGGGAGATTCCACCCCCAAGAGGAGTCAAACACCACTCCAGACTCTTCTCCTTCATTCTCCCTCACTGGTGGAACGAGCTGCCCAGACACATCAGAACTGCAGAAACTATCTCTACCGTCAAGAAACACCTCAAGGCTCAACTGTTCTGCAACCACCTTAGCATCTAAACCCAACAAAAAGTTAACTTAACCTTGACTTCAATCAAATACATGATATCAATCTTCAGAACGGACAGCTTCCCACTTACACTCACTCATGTTCTTACCACCTGTAACAATATAATTTAATTTGGTACTTGCTACTTGCCTTATCATAGATGAAGAAGCACTTAAAGCACCTAACGTCAGCCGATGCTGAAGCACTTATGACAACGAAGAATGTCCTCGACTTTTTAGCACTCGTATATATGAATAGACCATGTTGTTTATGCTGTAGCACCTACTGCCTGTTTAGACTTAATCATAAGCACATAATGATAGTGTAGAATGTGTTTCTCTTTCAGATAGCATTGTTATAGCACTTATCTGCACTCTTGTAGCACCTGCATGGTTTTCTATGGCCAAGAAGAATGTATTGAACTCCTTTTAACTCTCACATCAGTGTTGTCATGTCTGAATTTATGCTTGATTATTCCTGTTCCTGGAAGTCGTTTTGGACAAAAGCGTCAGCCAAATGAATAAATGTAAATGTACAATAGGACACAGTATAAGTCAAGGCTTCTCAAGCCCTGTTCAGGTGACCCCACAATATGTATATTTTAATGCATTTTATTTAGCACACCTAATTTAACTCATAAACAAAACAAAAAATTTTCTGGAAAAGCTGGGACATTCTGAAAATGCAATAAAAACCACAGTCTATGACTTATTCTCTTGAACCTCTACTTCACTGACAAAAGTACAAAGAAATGATTTCCAATGCTTTCAGTGATTAACAAATGTATGTTATATACATTTGTATAAATATAAACAAATTTAGATAAAATACAAAAGAAAAGTTACAAATACAAAAAGTTGGGACAAAGGGATGCTTATAACTCTGCTACATTGCGTTTCCGTTTATTACAATTTGTAATAATTTATTTATTTTAATTTATATATAATTAATTTTTGCCCAGGCCAGTTAAGAACACACCTTCACAAAGGACACAGTTGAAGCATATTGAATAACTATGGATTTCCCAGAATGAAGTCGTTACCTGGAATACAGCATAAGTCTCTAAAATCCAGTATTTATAAATAAATATACAGTCTTATGTAAAAGTTTGGGCACCCCTTGAAAAATAACAGATTTTGGTGATTTTGTAATTGAAAAGATGTTAACACAGTCTCTCTAGAACATAAAAAAATGTTTTTTAATTAAATGTTTAAAAATTTTTATTATCAGCAAACATTGATGCATAGTTACTTTTTATGCCATAAACAGAACAAAAAAATAAATAAAAACATTATTATGGCACTGTGCAAAAGATTGTGCATAATCAGTACTTAGTAACACCTCCTCTGGCAGATTTCACAGCTTCAAATGCTTTTTAGAGCTAAAAAGTCTTTCAGTTCTTGTACTTGGGATTTTTACCCATTCTTCCTGCAAAATGTTCTAGTTTTAAGATGGAATCTAGAAGGGAGTTTGGTGGTGCTGATGGAAAAGAGGTCAGGTGGCTGGATGCGAAGTTCCTGAGCTGCAAATATTTGAAGAAGTACGACTGAGTTATACTATACTTTTGCAAAATCTGATCAAAGGACATAAAGGTATTTCCACAGTATAAATCTTTCAGCATTGAGATTCCATTTTTTGCCCAGATTTTAAATGAGTCATCTATCATTGTTGGTGCAAATAGATGATTTTGAGTTATAGAAGCGTGTACTACAAGGCCAAATAGAAAGAATAATCGTCTAAAATGCACCCAGATTTTGAGTGAGTGCTTCAGAACTGGGTTTGAAGTGTCTTCTAAAAGAGGGAGCAGTGGATGATTCGAACAAAGCAAAGCATGTAATGAGGTATGATTGCAAGAACGACTCTCCATATGCAGCCATTTAGGAGCAACGTTATCCCCTGGAATGTTCATCCAATGCAATACATTTTTAATATTGGCATCTCAATAATTATACTGAAATACTGAGCCCCCAATATTGATGATGCCTTTGTAGTCTGTCCTTGCGTATACGAGGTGTAGTTTTGTTCCAAATAAAACTGGACACCAACTTATCCACTTTCAAAAAGAAGGCCTTAGTCAGAAAGATGGCCCTGTCGCTGTAATTGGCATAAGTTCTGATTTTTGTTTGTTAATCTTATAACCTGAAATTTCGCAAAAGCTGTCAAGTAGCCTGAGGATGCTTTCCACACTGAGCGCAGGGTCTGAGATGTATAGAAGCATATCGTCCGCCTAAAGAGAAACCTTATGTTCCACCCCTCTAATCATGGCGTCCTTTTTTCAGAGCTATAGCAAGAGGCTCAATTGCTATGGCAAACAAAACTGGTGACAACGGGCATCCTTGCCTAGTGCCTCTCGTAAGTGCAAAATATGATGATAAACTTCCGTTAGTACGGACTGCAGCCAGCAGGTTGGAGTACAGGGTCCGGATCCACACTATTATTTTAATATTTAACTGTTCGAGGGCATGGAAGAGATACTCCCATTGCACCCTGTAAAATGCTTTATCGGCATCAAGCAAAATCACTGCCTCTGCGGCGTCTGAGAAAGTAGGAGGGTTATATAAAATATTGAGTAGCCAAATATTAGAATACGATTGTCGTGTCTTAATAAAGCCTGTCTGGTCATCTGATAATATGGTGGGCAGGGCGTTTTTCATTCAAATGGTCAAGATTTTTGCCAATATTTTATAGTCTGTATTTAATAGAGAGATAGGGCTGTATGCGCCACAGTCCAGAGGGTTCCTATCTTTCTAAGGTACAAGCAAAATCGCATAGACTGGGGTAGGTGGACGCCCCGAATAGACTCTTCGTATAGTAAGCAAAATGGGGGCCAAGTCAATGCTAATTTTTTTTTAAGTCGCTTGAGAAATCCTCTGTGCCTGACGATTTCCCAGACTGCAGTAGCTGGATAGCATTTAGCAATTCTTCCTTATTAAGTGGTTTGTCTAGCTCCTCCCGAGTCTCCTCATCAATCTTTGGGATATCAATCTTTTTGAAGAAGGCCTCTATGGCATGATCAGTTTTGGGAGGTTCAGATGTGTAAAATGTGGAATAGAACGTTTTAAAGCAGTTATTAATTTCAGCGTGATCTGTATCTCTGGTGCCGAATCTGTCTGTAATTTCTAAAATCGTCTGGCTTGAAAGCTTTCCAACCTTTTCACCATGCTCATAGGTCTGATGCCGTGACTTAATAATAAGGCTTTCAGTTTGTTTGGTTAGAAGTAGGTTAAGTTCTGTCTGTAAAAACATTCGTTGCTTGGCCAGGCTGGCAGATGATGTACCAGCAAGCAGGACATCTATCTGTGCAATTTTTTTTAATCAGTTCCTCTGATCTTGCAATATGCTTTTTCCTTAGCTGCACACTATATGAAATAATTAGTCCACGCAAATAGGCTTTAAAGGATTCCCAGATGATTAAGAAAGGCACTCCTGGAGTTCAACTGCGATCAACAAATTCTTTAATTTCTTTTGAAATATATTCCACAAAGGCTTCGTCGGCAAGTAACAATACATTGAAATGCCACGGCCAGTAAATAGGGTGTGATATGGGGATATTTAAGGTCATATTTAGAGGCGCATGATCTGATATGACAATAGCCTGATATTCACATTCGTTAACCAGAGAAAGAAGCTTCTTGTCCAAAAAGTAGTCTATAGGCGAGTAGGTCATATGAATGGGAGAAAAGATGGAATAGCCTCTAGAAATAGGGTTTTTGAAGCTAATCCACTAATCCATACTTTCTGAGAAAAGTAGTAATTGCTGCAGCTGTTTTGGAAATGGGTAATGGTTTCGGTGAGCTATGGTCTAAAGATGGGGATAGGACACAGTTCATGGCCTTCTAATGAACATATTCCTTGTGGTCTGGGTCAGGTGTGTAGAATAGAGATGCAGATTATGGGGTCACCAGCACCAGCAGAAACAAAATCCCTTATAAAAAATGAGGGATGATATTTTGCTTGAAAGCTTTTAGTTAATAACCCATTAAATTGGCCACCATGCCCAACAAAAACTTGCCCCTTCGCAAAAACTTTTGGTAGCTGGAACCAAAAAAAAAGTTCCATGCTTTCATCAGCAGCAGTGACACTGACTGCTCAGATAATGCGTAGTTTGTGTAAACAGTGAGACAGGGTAATGGAGATAGTTCATACAGCAAATCATTTTGATTCAATCATGCAGGTCGAGAGCACTGAGAGGGGCCTGTTCCGGTGGCCATAAACCCAGAGCACGTGGGGGTGTTGCCAGTACTGAGCATTCTCTGTGCATCCCCACACTGGTCTGCTCCTGCAGTAATGCTTCCTGGCTGCCCTTCAGTTACGCAGAGAAGGACTCCTTTGTGTGGCCCAGCTGAATGTTTTTTGTCCATCTCTAAACGGCCAAGAGAATGAGTATGTCAACGGCTGTGAGTATGACCGCATGTGTTTTCTTTGTATTCGTCAAGAGGAGGTTCACAAGTGAATAGCTGCGAGTGTGTAAAGAGCGCTGAAACAAATGAAATACAAGAGCCCATAACGGGTAATTTGGCAAAAAGCAGACTATATTTTTGTAAACTTTTTTTCCAGCTGCCACCTTTTGCCTTCACTGAAGCGCAAAGAACTGACCAGTAATATCCCACTTTACCCAACACTTACTAGTAGAGCTATTTTACTGAAGTACTGAGTACATGAGTATTGGATGAACCAACAATTTTTTATTTAAATGGTTTAAAATAATGTATGTAAAAACAAAATACACAATTGTAGAAAATGTATATGCAAATTGTATATGTACATATACTCTACAGAGATGAGATCTGCCTATTTTAATGTACAGTTAATGTTTTTTTCTGAAAAACACATTTTCATTAAGAAACAAGATTTTTTTTTTAACTTTACCAAGAACATTCAAACATTTGTATATATCTGTGGTTTCATTGACAAAGAAAATAGAATGTGAAAATATTGACACAGGGTATTAGATCAGTCTCTATTTATTTTCTCACTATGAAGCTCATTATAAAATAACATTTATGAATAATTCAGTGACTAATATGGAACTCGAAGGTTAGTTATTTAGTTATAAGAGTGAGAAAAGAGTCTTTGGGGTTTCATTCAAAACACAGATGCAGCTGGCAACTTAGTTGGACTCCCATTAACAAGGTCATGGTATGAATTACCTTCTTGTCTCTGAATGTCCTCCTCTGTCATTGCACAGTCTTTGACGGACAGGTTGTTGAGGAGCGTCTTGTTTTCCTCTTGCAGCTGGGCAATCTGAGACAACAAATCTTGGGCCTCTCCTCGCCAGACGTCCTCAACCAACTCCAGTTCCTGTGATCACACACAAACACCAAAGCTGTAACAATTACTTCATTAAACTTAACTGAAAACAAAGATGATTTAAACTCTAATGTCTTGATGAATGGGGAATATGTGTTCGCAATTTGCATTATGAAAATGTATACATTTAGTCTTATATTAACAAACAGGTCCTAGTGAACACACTCATCGTGCCAAATATTAATTTTGGTTAATTGGCTCTATTTTTTGTCTTCCTGAGCATCATGGAAAGGTAAAACAATTAGGTTACATTATCCACAATTTTAAAAACTGTTGATAAATGTCAAATTTGATCACCGTAGGGCCATACAGAAGGCAGTTCACCTGTAGTCTCGTGTAAATTTAGCAAAAGAGAAAATGAAGTAATGGCTGGGGTTGGGTACGGAGAATTGACAGCTGTTTTCACTAGACCATCATAGAAGCAACCTAAAACAAATGCCTTATGCTAAACAGTCTAAAGAGTAGCTGAATTTCACTCAAAAATATTTTCATTTATACTGCAGAGTAATCCCAAACATGATTTACCAGGAATATTTTATAGAATTTTTTTTATTGAGTAATCGATTATAATCAAATGATCATAACAGCCATAGGAGACTTAACAAAAACTATTATTACAGACCGAGACAGACCTAACATACACCCACTACATTGTCCAGCCCCGTTCTCTAAAACCTTATAAAAGTCACAAGCACAGTTTACTGCAGTCTCCAGTATCGGCTCAATAAAAAAATCCACAAGGAGTTATGACTGCCATAATAATGCTGTACAGAACCACATTCCCCCTTTAAATCAGTACACACTCTTCCCATTGCCCCATATGACATTCTGTTTTAATGTAAATACAGGCCAGACTTCTTTTTTTTTTCTTTACAGTGCATTGTGTTCTAGGTCCTCATTGGCTGTAGACTACTGTCAATCAATCTCCTCCATGCCGTGTCTCCTGTACAGTACAGAATGCATTCAGCTTGTCAAATTTACATAGCAGAGTGACTCTGAAGTGCTGGACTGTACGTTTGTAAGTTTTCCTCCCCAACAATGTAGACGAAAGTTTTGCACCATCAAAGGCACCTGTGGTAGCACCCAAAAGGCAGAGGAAGATGCTAACCATCAGACCTCTGGACATGCTAAAGAAAGGTGGAAGTTACACGGCTGCAGGGTGGAATAAATTAATCTTCGGTTCATCGAATCCTCTTAATGCCTGTCTGAGAAAAGTGTATAAAGTGTGCAATGAGGGGTTTTACAGCCTTAAAACATCTATAATAACAGTACAGATCACTTCCCCCTTGTACATGTTGGTTTTGGTTTTTGTTGTTTTTATTTTTATGTTGGTTCCTTTTGTTTGTTTTCTTTTGTGATTTCATCATAGTATTGCTGTAGACCAGGATGGGATGTATAAGGTGTAACTTATACGGAAGGTTTGATGTACGTATGTATATTGTGCACCTTATGTTTCATTTCTTTTCTTTTTTTTTTTAATTAAAAAAAAGTTAAAACAAAGACAAAAAAATCTATAATAAATGACAAAAATAAAGCTGACTACTTCGCGGATTTCGCATTACGGCAGATTATTTTTAGAACGTAACTCCCGTGATTAACGAAGGACCAATGTACTTTCTAAATAAATGGCAACACATTGTGTTTCAGTGCTGACTGTCTACTAAGCTGCTGTTGATGAAAGCTATACCATGTGTCTCTGTGCAGTGCTCCCTGAGCTTCAGAGCAGGGTCCCAGAGGACAGCTACGTGATCAAGTGTCGTATTCCCCCCGACCCAGTTTGGAAAGGGCCGCTTCCTGCCGTGAACAGGAACTTCGCTCTGCTCTGCTTTGTTCTGTCCTCTGCAAGGCTCACAAGAAAAAGATGGCATCTCCTCAAAGCAGTAACAATATTGTACACAGATAAAAGCTTGTTGCATGTGGCTAAGACCCTTATGATCTAAGCCATACTTATTTATCACAACTTTTATTTGTTTATTTTACAAATGCCATCTGCAAAAAACCTGCAGTAAAGTATAAGTATAGTCAAAAGATGTTTTTCGTTTTTATGCAGTTAAGTTAAGTTTAAGTTATGGCACTGAATTATTAGACGCTGCCTGAAGGACACACCATTTTGGTCTGACTTTTGTATAGTGGGGTCACTTGATTTGTGGATTTGTTTTTACTATGTTTCTTTTATTACTTCATTTATTACTTTTTTAGGACATTTTAATTACACTTTTGTCCTTTTACTGTTATGATACAGCTGCTCTTCCTTGAAACGCACACACACACACACACACACACACACACACACACACACACACACACAAATTATGAAAAAGTAACTAGTGTATTTACTGCAGTAAAAGTCTTAGTATGGGAATCTCATGAGTCATATTTTTGGTCTAAAATCAAATGATAGAGCTTCAAAGTGAGAATTGTGATCAACAAGAAAAGCATAAGAATGGCACATTTTTAAATAAATAAAGATGAACACATTTTATGTTTTGGTATGAGAGAGAGAGAGAGAGAGAGAGAGAGAGTAATTATCATATACTATGATAATAAAGCACCTAGTGGAGCAAATTATACAGTATGAAAATATCATACTTTTCTAGTTTAGTAAAGAAAAATGCTGAGTTTAAAAGTGAGAGGCATGATCAAGAAAAAAGCCAAAAGAAAGAGACAGTACCACAAAACAGTTATATGTAACTAAAATGTGACTTTTAACAAAGTAACAAAGTTAATGAGTTCTAACAAATATTTTATCTTTAGTTTTATTTTATTTTGCATTTAATCTGTCTTGTAAATCTTACTTTTAATGTTTATTTTACCTCTAAATCTATGAAAATGTGCTGTATAAATAAACCTGCCCTGTCTCTGCTGACAACCATATAAGTTATAATATTTAAATACATTTTTGATTATTTAAATGTAACAATTGACTGCCCACCTCTGCTAGCATTTCTGGATAAGGCACAATCTTTACCTCAGCGTAGCCTCTTACCTTTTTATGCTTCCTCTCCTTTTCCAGACGGTCCATCCGCTCCAGCCGAAGCTTGTCCAGCTCCAGTCGCAGCTCCTCGGTCTCCGGGCTGATGCTGTTCCGGCTGACGAGGACTTCGAGTATCTCCAGGACCCGGACCACTTTAGGCATGAGCCGTGAGAGAGCCTCGCAGCCATACTGATCGATGATCCGCTCGAACTCCTGGCCCACCACAGCCGCGATGTCGTACACGTCCATCACGTTCAGGTCGGCCACGTTCTTCTCCAGCGCGGAGCCAAAATCTTCCATGGCTGTCACCAAGTTAGCTAACGTTAGCGGCCCCGCGCGCGCCACTCACCCCGTTCAGCTAACTCACCCTTTTAAAGGCCGAAACTTTCCCCGGCCCACTAGAAGTTCGGAAAATAGTTCATACACCCTGTAATGTCATTTGCTGGTGCGCAGCAGCCCCGACGGCACTAATATCCGCTATATCGGTCTGTGAGAGCAACAGTCCCATCTCCCTCCTGCTTCTCCTTCACTCTTTGGTCAAACTGCCGGACTGCGCATGTCAGACTAACAACCTATAGGCGTCGCTGCAGTGACGAACTCTGACAAACGCACGTAATATTAATCATTTCAACACACACACACACACACACACACACACACACACACACACACACACACACATATATATATATATATATATATATATA
>JBBIGC010000036.1:11820994-11833890 GCA_037576955.1 Lepidarchus adonis
AGGGTTCTCAGACACAGAGTTTTCTGGTAGACTGGGATGCTTGGCTGCTTTCGCCCCCCCCCCCTCCCCCCACCCGACGCATTCACTCAGGTTTGTTGACGGTCGAGTGGTTGGCTGCCTTGTGACCCAGGATGCCCTCATATCTGTGCTACCTCCTGGTTCTCCCCTTTAGCTGTGCTGTCATAAAGAGTTCTGCCAGAGCTCCTGCCATCATCCCACCCCGTCGACTGAATAAAGCACACATGGACAGAACTAGGTATTAATGCAACCTAATTAAATCATGTTGTATCTTTGCTTTTTATATAACCTAGTCTAATACAGTAAAACTGCTAACATGTTCATACAAAAGTGGTGTAATAATTGTCACAACCACACTGTAAAAGGTAAGCCACAAATTTACTTAGCTGTCATGGTGGTGCAATGATTAATGCTCTCATCTTTGTCTGACTTAGATAGGTGGTTTGGAAAATTAATGAATAAAGTTCAGCTTTTGTGGCATTTATTTAAATTCAGCAATGAAGAAATGAAGCAGTAATAACAATAGTATAAGTACGGTAACTAATTGCATAGTAAAACAAAAAATCATACACCATTAGCAAATTACAGAGTATTAATTACAGAGATTTACACAATATTAATATCAGAAATGTAAAGAAAATATCTAGCATTGAAGGCACAATGAATGGCGTCTGTGATGACAGAGTAAGGTGTTGATGTTCTGATCCTTGTCACTTGTCAAAGTCTTCACCTAAACTGCAGGGATGAGAAAATGAAATGAATGACAGGTTATAAACAACACAAAAACTCGGCAACAAGTATCAAAAGCATCAGAGCACAGATACTTACTGCACTCTTAAGCATAGTGCTGGATTTGTGGAAAATGGAAGACTTTTTAGAGGATGCGCTTCTAGGAGGTTCGGGTTTGGGAGGATCAGGCAGCGGCAGATCTGGTAGTGGAAGATACTGCAGCAGATGCTCAGGCAGTGGTGGATCAGGCAGCGGTAGATCAGGAAGCGGTAGATCAGGCATAACAGGAGGTAAGACGTTCCCCTCAAAGTTTCTGTCTACAGGCTGATCGAGAGGCCCTCCGGCCAACTCGTAATGCTTTTTCCTCAGATCCCCCAGCCGCTGGCGCTCACTGGACAGCTTGGACTCCAGCTCCAGTACTCGCACCTACATGCAGATGTGAAGGTGAGGAGAATGACACTTCATTAGTTTCGATGTTAAAAAGGTGTGACAGCAACACCAATAACATTACCATAACATTAACTGACAGGTAAAGGAAATAAAAATAATCTTTATTTAACATTGACTACATATAGTTATTTAATTACAATGGCACCTGTCAGGGGGATGGGATATATTAGGCAGCAAGCGAACAGCAGCCTAATAATCTAGCCTGTCTGGTCTAATCTCACAAATGGTGGCTCTGATAGAAAGGAACCAGGACACACAGTACACCACAGTCAGAGGTAGATCAACTTAATATCAGGGGGTGGTGTTAATGTAATGGCTGATCGCAGTATTTTGCCACGATCATCAGTATTATTAATGGCATTTTATGAATAGACCAGTTGAAATGATTCAGAATGACTCATGTTACATTACTTATTAGAATGTTTCTTTCATTCTCATACACAGTCTCCACCTTGAACATAAGCTGTTCATATTAATATTCCTTTTGTTTATTAGATGGTCTTTTGCAGAGGCCCAGGAGTCATATAAGCCAATACTTCACGTTTACAAGCTGTCTCTCCCTCCTTCCCTTGCTGTTTCACTCAATCTTTAAAGATTGCTTTAAGGAACCATAATCAATATAAGGGAAACCCTTGTAACATCTGGGAGAGGTAGTATCCCAACTGAAAACTGTCTCACACACACACATACACATACACATACACACACACACACACACACACACACATTAATATATATATATATATTAGAGATTTATTAATTCATCATAAAGTGTGTTTTGATCTTGATCACACACACACACACACACACACACACACACACACATTAATATATATATATATTAGAGATTTATTAATTCATCATAAAGTGTGTTTTGATCTTGATCTAAGTCAAGGGTATTAAAAAACATAATGTGCCTAAAATAGTTACCAAAAATCTGATCTTTCTGTCTTCACTGAGATCAGATCACATTAATGCAATTAGTGCAGAAAACCAAAAGGTTCACATGCTTTTTCATACCACAAAAAAACCAACAAAAACAAGGCTAATGTTTCATTCAAATGAAATGACGTTACCTGAGATTCCATTTCTTCTGTCTTCAGCTTGATCAGGGACATTCCTGAGAAGTCCATGGGGTCTGTGGAGTGGGATTACACAGAGTTACTTTTGAGTTACTTCAAAAGAGCAGAAGTAGAAAGCTATTATTTGTAGATACAACAAATCTAAAGCAAACATGATCATGGTTTATCATGGTTATCTTCCTGTCACTGAAACGGCTTCATCCATATTTTAAACCTATAAACCTCCTCACTCTTATTCTCTATCTGCATCTGTCCAGCCTTGGTTGACGTCACAACAACTGCAGCCATATCATTCACGTGACGCGAGGCTTGCTGCAGTGTGTGAAGCTTCTTGTTGCTGCGGTCAGCCTTCACCTGTACAAATAGAGAAAGGACAATAAGACCACACATACACTTGCAGCCAAAAGTTCATCACTTGCATGTGACATTTTTAATAACATATTTAATACACAGTTATTATTTGTTCTTTCCAGAATGCTTATTCAATTCAGGCCACAAAGAAGCTGGAGCTGATCCCAACTGACTATGTGCACAAGCAACAGAGACCAACACTTATGGTCAATTTATAGTAGCCAATCAACCTTGGTCCACCCACTTGGTAATGGCTTTTTTTAATTGTTATTTTTTCTCCAACCGTACATGTAGTGATTATAGTGTTAAATATTTTTGATTGCTAAATGACACTGGTTTTTCTATGTGTTGGGTTAGATACTATAGACATTGACTTTTCTCATGAGAATACAGTTAATGTTCTCTTCTGGTGACTCTTCTATGTAGAACAGCAGGCTGGTGCATCACTGCCAATTCTTACTGTAGATCCTTGTTAGTGTTTTGTGACCAGTCTACAAGCATTTTTGGGAGAAATTTCTTGGACTTGTCTGGATTCTTGGAATCTTGTCTTGACTTCAACAGTTCTCATTAACATATATTTTCTAATAGCTTTTAACATATCTCCAGTTTCAGATCTTTTGTAAGCTGCTTGGATCAGTCTATGATTGTTAAGTGTATTTACAACACCCAGAGAGTTTTGACTCTTTGAAGGATGATTTCATTTTTAACTTTTCTTTTGTACAGCCAACTTGGATTAGCTCAAATTTGTCAATTCATCCTACAACTCTTTCCAAAAATAACACTGGTGAATTAATTAAAAATATGCTCAAAAGTTGCACTATCGTTCTGATTGTTTTTGTCAGTGTCGAATTCTTCACCAAACTAATTTTTAAAGGTTTTGTGGAAAGCAAAATTCTCCTGTAGGTGGGATTCCAAACAGAAAGAGAGAAAGAGAAGAAAGAGTGAAAATCAGATTGTACAAATGGAGTTTTGAAGTCTGAGCACACAGACAGAATTTTGTCAGGAGTCTTATGAACTCAGGACATGAATGGGCGTGTCAATGGGTGCGATGGGTGTGTCAACGGGCGTGCATGGGTGTGTCAATGGGCATGTCATCCATCAAAACCAGTTTTAACCAAATTTCAGTTAGCGCCACAGAGTCTGGATGACTCAGCAGGTTGGAGAGTCAATCAGGTAATATGACATGAGTAAATTGAGATGGTGTTCTGTTTCGTCCTTGAAGGCAGCGAAGAAAACGTTTTGTTTATGATAACGAAGCTTTTGCTTTTGGAGACTGAAAGATACAGCTTACAGTCAGAGTTACAATGTGTCAGAGGGCCTTACATATATAGTGACTCCAGATTTATCAGTTTTGTGATTCTAGAAACACCAGTTCATTGTCGGAACTGCTCATCCTAAGTGATGGGGGACAAACAATTCATGCACACGGTCACATGTAAAGGCAATTTGGCATCTCCAATACACCGGACATACATGTCTTAGGACTGTGGGAAGAGAAACAAGGAGAACTTCACACAGAAATGACATTCTTGCTGTAAGGCACTGTAACATCGTGCCATCCAACTTTTGCACATTGAAAAATGATTATTGAAAAATTATTACTAACTTCAGTAAATAGATAATAATAATGTCACAATGCAATAATGTCTTACAATGTACAGTGATGTTTAATACTTAAGGTTGTTCCATTCAGATGTTATATTAACTCAATAGCATTAAATATCATTAATATAATTAAAATAAATCATCAAAACATGTAATGACGAGGAGTGTCAAAATCAAATGCAACCATCAATAGCCCAAGTGTCAAACATTTCCAGGGTTCAGTATTAGATTCATATAAAAGTATGAGCTACAGTTTACGATACAATAACGTGATGGTATTTTTTTTTTTACCTTAGATGCAGCCACTAGCTGGGCCGTGCTGGCAGCAATCTCATGTGAGCACACAATCAGCTCTTCATATTTGCCTCTGTCTGTCACTACTTTATCAGCAGACTCACTACATAAGAACAAGTCACAGTTATATATGTGTACATTTGTAAAATGCATTAAAAAACAATTAGATTTCTCTTGACAAAAGAACAATGAAAAAAATTTCCAAAGTTATCACCAACTAATTAAACACTATATTGTGAAAATATAGACATTTTTGCACATTCATTCTAGATACAGAACTTCAGCAGCTCAAGAGTTTGATATCAACCATGGAGTCAGCAATAAAAGTCATTTTATTTGTACTTTTGTTATTTAAATAATGAACAGGGAGTTTATATTACAACATTTTATATTATTATTATTATTATAATTTAAATTTATTTGATTGTCCTAAATCTTCTGGAAATGGGATTTATCTAAAATGTTCACGATGCAAATAGAGCCATCTTATTCATTATTCAAAATTAGCTTTTTTATTAAATGTATATAATGGTAAGAGCGTGTTAAATTAAAACCAAAATATTTTTTTTATGGGTAGTCTATCTTAAGGCATGTTATGTATAAACACACACACGTTTTAGCCTCAGACATCAGCAACATGCACCATTTCATGCAATAAACGTTCTATAAAAGTTTTCAGAAACCTGGTTCCTATCACCATTGGGAGCAGAAGTTTCTGTAAAATTGAGCAATTTACAACAACTGCTTGCTATTTTCTTAATTAATTACTTCTTGAAAATCAATGGTATTCTCATTCAAGAATTTCTAGATGGTATTGTACATCAAAAGGTCAACAACATCACACAGCAATTAATATATGAAATTATGGGCATGAATAATTGGAAGTTCTATTACTAATTGACAGCAACATATATTCAAGTGCACTTACACCATCTGTGTGGCAGCCCAACCTACTGTCTTGGAGGCTGAAATAAGTCCTTCAGTCCAGCAGGAATTCTTGGCATAGAAGTCTTTCACAGAGCCTGCTCCCTGTAGAGATTTGAGGTCAACACAACTCTAAATTTGCTAAGTATGCTACGCAAGACTTTTTATACTTACCCTCCCACTCTCCACAATGTCCTTCTGTAAATCTGTGGCAGCAGTTACCAGCATGTGTATGGCCTGTCAGAAAGCACAGCATCTCAGTCCAATGCATTTTTAAACAAAGCATAAGTGTGGATTACCCGAAATGTTCAAATGTCTGCCTTAGGTTAAAATGTCATTGTTTCCAGTCTCAGTTTCTTATACCATTTAATATTATAAAAGTGTAATAATGTATCACAATGTGCTAGTCAATAAATTGTAAGTTTTCTTCACGGCTCTTGATTTTCAGCTAATATTAATTAAATTTCATCCATATTTTTAAAAGGGTATTACTTTTAATAGAATATTGCATAAACTAACTTAAGAAGGAACATTTTATTCATTAAAAGTTCATGAGTAAAATAAGCGAATTGAGCTAGTTTAGCTAACATCTGCCATATTTCTACATAGTCATGTGAAAAAATAAATTCACCCAAGATAAAATTAGATTTTCTTAACATATTTAAGAGACAAACATTTTACCCTCTTTAGTACAGTGCCTACAGATAAAGAGGATATACAAAACAGCAAGGAAAAGTAGCTTTTACAATCATTTATAGAACAAATACACCAAAAGACATAATATTCTTATGTAGAGAAACACTCTTGACCTCAGAAACTTGTACTGCTCCCTCTAGGAGAAATATCTTATTGCAGATGTACATAATTCGTAAAGTACCTAAGGTTGGCTTGCTGGAATTTAAAATTCATTCGCTTGTATGTTGTTTGAGGTTTTTCTTGCATGTACTACTCTTTTCAAATGTCCCTCAACATTTCAAGGTGTTTATCTATGCCTCTTTGAGCCATTCCTTGGTGGATTTGCTAGTGTGCTTAGGATCATTATCCCATTAAAAGGCCGACCTCCAATTTAATTTAAACTTTTGCACAGATGTTCTCACATTATCTTCACACATCTTTTGATGTAGAATTCATAATTGAATCAGGGACTGCACAATGACGTATGTTGTTTAAAATCTATGCTACAGTACTTGTAGATTTTCCTTAAGATTAAATATGTTATTTCACATATTTCACATAATTTTAACTAAAAGTTCTTTAGATCTTGCTGTGACACCACATCATTTAAATGCAAAGAAAGCACAAGACCTTAGATGTCAGGTTTAAACAAGACAGATTTCAACTTGCAGGAGGAACTGATCAGACACCTAATAAGGAACATTTTTTTCGGATTTGTTTTTAATAAAATTTAAAGCATGATTAATGTAAGGGTGTACTTTACATGTTACTGATCTGTATATATTTTATGTGAATTATGAAATTATCTGTACGTGCTCTATTAGCAAATATAAAATGTTTGTTGGTTCAAATATATTGAAAAAATCAATATTTTCAATATTTAATATATGTTCATTTTTCAAATGTCTGTAGTTTTTGTAGTTACTATACACTGTAGTTGTTTATAAGTTATAAGTATCTGGGATTTTTTTAATGAAACACAATTATTTGTGGGTTTTATAAAGATTTTCAATACCCATAATATACCCAGGAAAGCACATTGTGACATAATGTATAACAACAATGATCAAATTTCTCAGGTATCTTTTAGGAATGTCAGCTATTTTGACAGAGACTTACTTTCATCAGATCCGAGCAGGAACCAATAATGCTGTAGAACAGGGAAAATAAGGAGTGAAACTGCATGAACTAACATACAAATGGATTAAAGTCATTACAGTGTGAAAAAAGCTCTGGTCTTTTGTAAGCCCAATGACAATCACTTGACCAACCTTTGGTTAACCTCCAGTTTTAGTCCAGATGTGTCTCTTCTTGCTTGGTTTAAAATTTCCTGTAAAACAATCGCATTATCTTAAAATGACAGTAAAACAATATAAAATGCAGATTTACTAAACATTTGCCACTGTTGTTTTTATCAATGTTGCATTGTATTTGTATTGTATCGTAGCTTTAATTTTCAACATGTTAAAATTGTAACCACAAAGGAAAAAGACTAAAGGAAAACAAAACAATAATAAATAACTACATGTACAAAAAGGTGCAGGAAGAAGCATATGCTTTGTTTATGCAGAAGCCTAGCAGCACGTAGACATATGAGAATAAGCACTTTTGAGACATGAAATTAGGAAAGAAAGCTATTCAATCTGACAGCCTAAGGTGAGTTTCTAACATGAATTCACCAGTTTGCACTTATTAACAGCAATAGCATAAAGCAACCAGAAGTTAAAAAAACATTAAATTATTGTGCCACAATACATGAATAAATTATAAAGAAATTCAGTGGATGCTTAATAATTTTATATTGCCCAAAAGCAATCTACAAACAGAATACAAGCCGTTACTGTATATAAAATATTCAAAAAACAAAACCAAAAAAACAAACAGTGTTAACAAAACTTGGCTAAGAATGAATTCTTTCCATGTTAAAAATTACCTGCATGTTTGATGTATTCAAAACCTATTTATTTATTTATTATTTTATTATTATTTTTATTTCTTGGAAGATTAAGAAATGCACAACCATGAATTTATTATTATTATTATTATTATTATTATTATTATTATTATAGATAATACAGACACTCATCAAATGCAGCATTTATACAATTCGAATTTGTGCATGAAGCCATTTAAACAGCAGGTTGTCTTAATGCAGCACAGCTCTTACGTCCATCCTCAGCACAGCATCCTCAATGGCAGTGGAAGTAGCAATCATCTCCATATCCACCATGTCCGCAAGTTCTGCTTTCTGAATATCTGCGTCTTTGTGCCATAGATCCTGCAGAGAGCGGGAACACACACACAATTTGGAATCAATGGACAAAATGAATAATTGCTGTTCTTTTATTCAATAACAACTCATGTAGATTATATACTGAATAATTAACTAGATAATATATTTTTAGTGTACTTTTTATGTGTGTGTGTGTATGTATGTATATATATATATATATATATACATTGGTCAAAAAATAAAGGGAACACTTAAACAACACAATGTAACTCCAAGTCAATCACACTCCTGTGAAATCAAATTGTCCACTTAGGAAGCAACACTGTTTGACAATCAATTTCATAAACTGTTGTTCAAATGGAATAGACAACAGGTGAAAATTATAGACAATTAGCAACAACGGAGTGGTTCTGCAGGTGGTGACCACAGACCACTTCTCAGTTCCTGTGCTTTATAGCTGATGCTCCCTGAGCAGATGAAAGCAGGTTCACACTGAGCACAAGCCGTAGAAAACGTTCTGCTGCCTGCAACATCCTCCAGCATGACCGGTTTGGCAGTGGGTCAGTAATGGTGTGGGGTGGCATTTCTTTGGAGGGCAGCACAGCCCTCCATGTGTCAGCCAGAGGAAGCCAGACTGCTGTCAGGTACCGAGATGAGATCCTCAGGCCAATTCAGATCTAGGATGTTCCCTTTATTTTTTTGAGCAGTATATATATATATATATATATATCTGTTTATAGACTTTTTTTTATTTAGGGTTAGGTTTTTTTTATTATTATTTAATTAACACTTTTCAACACAATAGCAGAGCCACTTGCAGCGTGTTCACACTCACATGGCTTTGGTTGAGGATGCGCTGGATCACATAGCGAATAGCGGTGGGATCAGCCCGCTGCAGGGTGGGCTTCAGCTTCAGCTCTTTGAGGAACTGGAGGCAGTGCGTAGCACAGTCTCTGCAGCTATCTGTTAGCCCTGGAAATGGGTGAAAAAGGAGGGGTAGCTCAGATTAATCGAACACTTAAATGTCAAAACCAAGAATAAAAAGGAATAAAAGGAACTTCTTTGCTAAAGTGAATTTCTACTCTCACACCTAGGGTATTTCTCATGTTAGCACTAAGAAAACACTGGTCTACAAGAGCATAAGACTTTAGACTAAAACCTAGACTAGTGCATGTACCTCTTAGCTCAGAGGAGGGCAATTCCGATCCTGCAGGGCTCTCCCTGCTCAAGCACACCTGGTTAAACTTACCTGTTAATCGCCAGGTTTAGTGAGTGTGTTTGAGGAGAGGAACTACCAAACTTTGCAGGACACCTGCCCTCCAGGATTGGAACTACCCACTCCTGCCTTATCTCTAAATGAGTAAGACTGATAACCTCCACTTTAAGGTACTATGGAAGAGTCAGGGACATATCTAGGAGTCTCCAGTCTGAGAATTAACAGTGGTATAACAATATTGGCAGTGTTTAAGTGCAACAATCATGCTGATTATATGATTTCAAATAAACTTAACATGACATTATACTTATTACATCTTTAGATCAGAAGGCCCTCAAGGTTCCTCACTATCAGTGGCTCCAAAGAGATAAGTGGGTCTGTGTAGGACTGGCACATAAATCTGCATGACTGGCCCTGTGTGTGTATTTCTCACGGTCAGCTTGGTCGGTGGGCACAGAGTGGGCAGTGGCAGCTCCATTAACAATTGTGTCCGCCGCAAGGTGAGAGAACTGGGTCACCGCTCTCAGCAATCCACTGGCATCTGGAGTGAAGCATTTGCATTTGCTAATAAAAACATGAACCATCTACAGGCTTGCTATTTATGCTTATTTATCCTATCCATATGTAGTATAATAAAATTTAAATTAAAAACTTAAGGTACAAGAGGTTGAACAGCTAGATCCTCACCATCCATGTTTCTCAAGTAGCCAGAATGGTTCTGCTGCATCTTGTCGATGGAGACCAGGGTTGTTTCAGCTCGATTGATCAAATACTCTGGTGTTCCAAACATTTGAGGAGAGATATAAAAGTTAGAAATGACCGTTTGTCTTATTTCCTTTGCTTGGACTTTAAAGGGAGGAAGATGTACCTGGAGTGGAAATGCAGCGCACATGCATGGGATCATCCACTTTGGCCACAGCATCCAGTATAATACCCTCTGCTTCCACCACAGCACATTGCAGGAGACAGAACTGCTCCTCCTGCAGTTTTTGCTGCAGCATCGACTCCCGACTTGTCTGAGAACACACACACACACACACATACACACCCTTCTCAGAACACCTGAGGTTTACATACACGGTTCACAAACAGACAAGTTCACTGCTTAGTAATATGATTCAAGAATGTAGACCTCAGACCTGTCCTGAGGGACCACCAGATGGTCAGGAAAGCCACTGCTATATCATATTAGTATAGATTTTTAAAAATCGTGAACCCATTCTCACACACACACACAGAGCAGTGTAGTGAGACACTACCTTCCTCATGGGCCCATGAGTGACACCTGGGCTAGAACTAGTTCTTTGCTTTTGCCCATCATGAAGTCTTTCCTGGGTAATGAGAAGCCTTTATAGGCCATCAATTAGGACTAAAGCAGCTGATATCAATTAGTACTGATAGGGGGCAGGGTTTCTCTCGTAGTACTGACAGATTTTGGGTGATCTGGCTTTCTATGCCATTTTGCACCTTGTTATCTTCATGTGTTAAATACTTTTTACCTGTGTCTTTTCACTTTATCACACATAACTCAATTTACAGACTTAAATGTTTAGATGTTTTTGCATGAATTAAATATTTGAGTCGATATTGACATGTTGTACACATTTTGTGTGAGTAGCACACTTAGAAAGTCCTTTACTAATAAAAATGCTGACGTGTCAACTACTTATTCTCCCCGCTGTATATAGGCAGCATTTCTCAGGATACTTCTGACTGCCACACCCTTCAGAGACATTAAATGCAGCCCATATGTGCCCAGGATCCATTTTGCATTTTGGAATGTAGGGGAAGACATTCAGCATTTTTTTTACCATTTGCCTTGAACAGCTGAGAGATAATAATACTTACAAATAAAAGTTCATGTGGCAGTTTCTCATGATGCATGTGAATCATATACAGTACATAGCATTATTGATTAGGATGTGTACATGCAATTTTTTTTTAGGGCAGAAGTAAGGCATCACTTGAATGTAAAACCCTCAAGGCAAAATTATATTTAAAAAAAAGATTGCAAGATTAAAATCCATGTTTTACTTAGGGCTGTGTCCACACTGTAATGTAAAACTGGCTCAAATGTTCATATTAAAATACCAGAATTTTGAACAAAGAAAATGGGAATGTGAACTTTCTTTCAGTATAACTTTGCAGTTTGGACACAGCCCGACAAAAGATTTGAATTTAATCTGAATGCAGCTTTAGGGAATCTGGTCTGTGCATGTTCAAATCTACAGTGTGAATATATCCTTAGGCAAAAAAATGATTTTTGCCATTTCAACCCAGTAATATAAATGTAGCAGTGGGTGTCTATTGTCTGATAGTAACCTTGGCCTGCAGCTGGCTTTGCAGGTAGCTTGTTTCTCTTTGGCTCTTCTCTTTCTCCTGTACCAGAGTGGCTTGATGCACCTTGGTGGCCTGACGCAGGTGAACAAGCTCAGCCTCCTGCTCTTTCACAGACCGAAGGAGCACCTCCTTCTCCGCTTGCAGCCCCACTAACACACTGCTCATCTCGTCTCCTGCCTGTAATGCACACCACAAAAACTTTACAAAATGTGTGGGGTATAATGCTGTGAAAACTAAATGGGTGAATTATCAAATACAAGTGTTATATAGAGTATGAACTGAGCAAATGCAGCCAAAATCCTAATGTTGCTAGTGTTCAAGTTAATAATGACAACATTATACAAACTGGTCATAGATAGATGGCCATGCCTGTGACACCTACTGATTCTTTACAGTGAAGAGCACTTTGAGCAGTCAGTGCCTCTGTTCGCCTTTCCTCTAACTCTGTCTTCAGTCTGGCAATCTCCCGCTGCTGCTCCTGTTCTCGCCTTAGCTGTCAAAACACAGCAGAGCAAACTATCACACCATCATGGGGATACTCCACTCTCCTGATATCATGCCCTAAGTGGTCAGATGGAGAAGTTCAAACCCTCAAAGTCAGGCTTTCCTGTTCAGCACTTGAGATTAGGGCTGTTAGTATCAATAATATCATTTATTACGTTAGCCAGGTTGTGGATGTGACATAACAATACAGTGCCCTCCATAATTATTGGCATCCCTGGTTAAGATGTGTTAAAAGCCTTAAAATGAATTACATTTTTATTGCAGAAGCATACTCTCACACTGAAAATTGTAGAAAAATGTAACCTTCAACTCACATGAAACTCACCCCTAACAATTTCTAGGAAGTAAATGTAATTGAAGTATTTCTGTAATTTCTGTAGTTTACAAAGTTGGTCAGTGTATCTAGGAACATTTAATTAGTAATTCATCACTTCCTGTTTCCCTGGGGTATAAATATGATGTGACACAGAGGCCA